>CABHPP010130704.1:0-11491 GCA_902168425.1 Peromyscus attwateri | reverse complement strand
CCCAAGGATTTGCGCACCTAAGAAGTTAAGAGGACTTTGGAAATGTAGAACTTGCTCCAAATCCTTAATCTGTGAGAAACCAAGGGTAGTAAGAAGACAAAATAGTGAACATTAACGCCACAGTGAGATTCTTACTGAAAAAAAGGGGCGGGGAGGATCACTCTGTAAATATATAGGACACTCTGTAAAATATAGAATCACCCTACAAAACCTCTGGTATATTTTAAATATGATCACATTTCCAGAATTTCAAGAACATTTTTTAAATTTTTAAATATTTGTTTGGTAATGTTATATGTGAATATAATTTATCTTGATCAAAGTCATCCTCATTCCCTACCATCCTCATTCCCTACTATCTTCTCGTTCCCCCCTACCAACACCATTTTCCCTTTGAATTTCTTGTGTTCCTTTTTAAACCCACTGAGTTCACTTAGTACTGTGAGCATCTTCATGGGTGTAAGGCTACCCACTGGATCCATGAGCAGTCCATTAGGGACCACATCCCCAGAAAACTGACTCTCCTTCCCCCAGCAGTCATCAATTGCCAATAGCTTCTCAGCCAGGTGTGACACTCTGTGAGCCCCTCCTCCATTCACCCTGTAATTCTGGCTCTGTTGATTACATGCAGGTCTTATGCATGCAGTTACAACCACTGGGAGTTCATGTGTGCAATGGCCCTGTTATATCCAGAAAACACTGTTCACAGCAGTCCTCCAGTACCTCTGGCTATTACAATCTTTCTATTCCTCTTCCTCAATGATCCCTGAGCCTCAGGAATCCCATTTAGGGCTGATCCCTTCTCAGTACCTTATTCTCATCATGTTGATTCTTAAGAATCTTTGTATTAATCACCACCTACTACAAAGAGAAGCTTCTCTGATGAGGGTTGAACGCTGAACTAGTCTGTGGATATAAAGATAGTTGCTTAGCAAATAGTTTAATAGATGCCCACTTATCAGCATAATAGTAGTATGTTCTCCCCTGGGGCCTATGACCTACCCAGCCACAAGTCCTTGGTCCAGTCAACAGTATCAGACAAGAGGTTCTACTTTGTGGAGCAGACTTTATATGCAACCAGAAAGCAGATAGTTACTCTCAGAACACTTGTGCCGCTATTGAACCTATGGGCATATATTACCTGGCTGGTTATGATAGCTTATTGGATTCACGGCTGCGTAAGGTTGTTAATGACTTTTCTCCCCAAGTAGCATGCATAGAAACCTCTAGCATTATGAAAGCTAGCCAATAGGGCCAAAGCTTCCAGGTCAGTACTAGCTTGGCTTCTCCATGTCCTATTACCTAGGAATATGGAGGCTTTGGCAACAGGGTCTTACTACCAAGTTCTGCAGGGTAACCAAGAGGAATGGCAATGAACTGTATTGTTTGGGGGTATCAATTAGATCCCATTGACCAAAAACTGGAATGGAGTTAACCCCCACCTGGCCCTGGGAGTTTGTTTGATAACCTCTGATATCTGATGAAGCACTGTCCCTGTTAGAGGGTGGCCCTGTCTAAACTCCTTTTAGATGTGTATATGTAGACATTTTGGGAAGAACCTATATAATAAGGTTTCCATGTGGCTTTTTCAAAGGTTGTCAGTGTTAATTATTTCTCCCCACAGTCTCTCCTCTATCTTGCCTGCCCACCCACCACCCCATTTAACCCTTCCTGACCCAAGACACTCTTTTAATAAACTTTAAATTTATATAAAAAAATTGTACATACTGCTTCTGCATGGACACTGTTTTCAATAAACACATGAAAACCAAAGCTTCCCCAAGACAATGGTTTTCCTCTGGTGCTGCTTTGGAATGTCAGAGAAACAGACATGTCAGCAGGATGAATTCCAGTGTTAAAGACACACACACACATAACCATTTTTTAACCCATTTCTGTTGTCATAGAAGGTCCATGCCCCCCTCCTGGGGGGAAAAAAAGAGCTCCAGAATAAAATTCCTACGGAATAAACTGTATGTTTTTGTCTGGGGCCTTCTTCTCAAAATAGCCAGTAAGAGATGCTGAAACCCTGAGGCTGCTGGGGGAAGGCTGGGAGCACATGCAGAGACCCACAGGCAAACATTAAGCAGAGCCAGGGGAACCCCACAGAAGAGGGGGAGGAAAGATTGTAGGAGCCAGTGGGGTCAAGGATACCATGAGATCACAGCCCACAGAATCAACTAAGCAGGGCTCACAGGGGCTCACAGAGACTAAAGCAACAATCATAGAGCTGGTAGGGTCTGATCTAGGTCCTCTATATGCATGTTATGGTTGTGCGGCTTGGTATTTTTGTGGGACTCCCAACAGTGGGACTGGGGGGGGGTGGTGTCTCTGACTCTTTTGCCTATGCTTGGGACCCTTTTCCCCCTACTGGGCTGCCTATTCCAGCCTTGGTTTGAGGGTTTGTGCAGAATCTTACTGTACTTTGTTATACCATGTTCAGTGGATATCCCTGGGAGGCCTGCTCTTTTTTTTTTTTTAAAAAGGGAAATAGAGAAGGAGGAGTTTATCGGGAGGGGAGGGGAGATGGGAGAAAAGACTGGGAGGAATGGAGTGGAGGGAGGGGAAATTGTAGCTAGGATGTAATGCATGAGAAAATAATAAAAGTTTTTTTTAAAAAGACCAAATAGTCCTCCTTCTTGATTCACTTATTTCTGAATGCCTAAGCTAAGCTCATTGTACACAGCATTGCATTGTTTAGAAGAAGCTACCAGTATTTCCTGTGGAGCTCACCAGAGACGCTCCCAACACCAACATCCAACTGGATGAGAGTGAGCAACTGCAACCCTCCCTCCGAAGACAAACCTGTGGTTTTGTCCACAGTGAAGAGAAAAGGGAGGTGTGGGGCCAAAAACCTCACCTCCTGCAAACTGGACCACGTCTTCCCCTTCAGACCTTTGTCGCTGCTGAATGCCTGCCTATTCAGCCCCCCTTTCTGTCAGCCCACAAACACGCTCTTCCTATCTGCTGATCCCTGCGTGCATTGCCCTGCTCCAAAAGTCTCAAGCTGGAATTAGGCAGAGCTCACTTTTACAGAATGCTTGCAGCTCCCCGGTGAAAGAAAGTGCTTAGTCTCACCGCAGTAGCTTTCAGCGTGCCAAGAATTCTGCATTATAATAATCCATTTCAGGGGCGCACGTGGAGAGGTAAACCTGCAAAGATGGAGTGCAACTATCCTGAGAATGCAAGCATTGCTGGGGAAAACAAAGCCTGGTGAGTACAGGAGACACATGTGGGTAGGGCAGAGGTGGTGCTCGAGAGGCAGACGCACGCATGCAGAGGTGGATGCTGGCATTCTGCACTCCCAGCACCATCTTCCTCAGAGTCTACCCTACCAGACGCTTCCTGGTGTGCGCATGTGTATGTTGTATACACTGTGTCTGTGTGTACATCCAGCACACACTCTTCTGGTATTTTCATGTTTTCCGTTTAAGACAATGCGACATTTCGATACCCTGACTCCTTTGGGGATTTGTAACAGATTTGTAAGAGATTGATACTGTAACTCCAATTGAAGTCACAGGTAGCACTGGCCTTGGGTAACAATGCCCACAGATGGAAGACATTTTTTTTTTTTTGCACAGCATATAATATCTATACCCATGAGAACAATGTGACGCTTTAGTTTGAGATGCCAGTGGGTTTTGAAGTGAGTTTTCTCTTTGTCGGTTGCTTGCATATAGGAGGGTCACAGAAATCCAATGGCCACAGAGGAAAAAAGGTGAAGGTGTGGCCTGAGAAATCACACATTGAGGATGAAAAATTAAATTACTTTTACTTTTATTTTGTTTTACTTGTGTATATGAGTATTTTGCCTACATGTATGTCTGTGCACCACACTCATGCCTGATGCTTGGAGGAGGCCAGAAGAGGGCTCAGATCTGTTGGAACTGGAATCACAGATGGTTGGTAAGCCATAAGGGTACTGGGAATTGAACCTAAGTCCTCTACAAGAGCATCAAGTGCTCTTAACAGCTGAGCCCTGAGGATAAGAAATGGATTCTCCCCGCTTCTGGATCTAAGTAGCACTTAGCACTCATGCAGCATAGGTATCAGAGCTGACTAACACCCTGTAGTTTGAGCTTCATTTGGCCTTGTTAATGTTCTGATTTCTAAGGGACAAATCATGTTAAACAGACACAGAGCATCCAAAGGAATTCCTGGGTGATGTCTAGATGAGTTAAACACAATGGAGTCCATGGTCACTCATCCTTATGAATCACCTCACTCACAATGATAGAGAGAGAGACAGGAGAGAGAAAGAGAGAGAGGAGAGAGAGAGAGAGAGAGAGAGAGAGAGAGAGAGAGAGAGAGAGAGAGAGAGAGAGATTGACACTGTATGGGCAAGGCAAATGGAAAAGGCAAAGGGAAACCTTGTATTTCCTGTTAGCAGTTAACCTGAAGTCTCTATCAATGCTGAGATCTCATCTTGTTACTAAGCACTGACTAGTGAAATGTGCTTTAAACACATAGAGAATCTTGAAATAAGATCTTTATGTTTATTTCTATGACTGTTTTTGTGGTTTTGTCGGTGGTGGTGGTGGTGATGGTGATTTTTTATGTTTGTTTTGTTTTGTTTTTTAGAAGGTATCAAATGACCTGAGGCTGGAGGTACAGACATTTGTAAGGCACCCAAAGAGGGTGCTGGGAGCAAAACTCTGGCCCTTTGGAAAAGCAGTGTGAATGCTTAACTGCTAAGCCATCTCCTCAGCTCCCTATGTACCTTTGTTTGTTTAGAAAGATAAAGAAAAACCAAGTATAATCTCCAATCACACTGGTGGTTTGAGTAGGCATGGCTCCCATAGACTCATGTGTTTGAATGCTTGGCCCATAGGGAGTGGCACTATTAGGAGGTGTGGCCTTGTTGGAAGAAGTGTGTCACTGTGGAGGTGGACTTTGAGGTCTTATGTGCTCAAACTATACCCAGTGTGGCAGTCTCCTTCTGCTGCCTGTGGATCAAGATGTAGAACTCTGAGCTCCTTCTCCAGCACCATGTCTGCCTGCATGCCACCATGCTCCTCACCATGACAATAATGTTTTCCTTCATAAGAGTTGCTGTGCTCATGAAAGAGATATCTTGACAGAGGGAGCCATTATGGAGTTAAAGAATAACCTGGTGCTAGGGAAATCCCCAGGAACCCACAGAATGACTCCAATTAAAACTCCTAGCAGTGGTGGAGAGGGTGCCTGAACTGGCCTTCCTCTGTAGTCAGATTGGTGACTACCCTAACTATCATCATAGAACCTACATCCAGTGACTAAAGGAAGCAGATACAGAGACCCACAGTGAAGCACTGCTCCTGGAGTTCAGTTGAAAAGAGGGAGGAGGGATCATAGGAGTAAGGCAGATCATGATCATGATGCGGGAAAACCACAGAGACAGCTGACCCAAGCTAGTGGGAACTCATGGATTCTGGACTGACAGCTGGGGAGCCTGCATGGGACCGAACTAGGCCCTTTGAATGTGGGTGACAGCTGTGTGGCTTGATCTGTTTCTGGGGCTCCTGGCAGAGGGACCAGGACTTATTCTGGGTACATGAACTGGCTTTTTAGAGACCATTCCCTATGGTGGGATGCCTTGCTCATCCAGGATCCAGCGGGGAGGGGCTTGGTCCTGCCCCAACTTGGTATGGCAGCCTGTGTTGACTACCTAAGAGAGGCCTTGCCTCCTATGAGGAGGGGATGGGGGAAGGTGGAGGGAGTAGGGGAAGGGGAGGGAGGGGAAACTGTGGTTGGTGTGTAAAATGAAAAAAAAATTTAAATAAAATGTATTTTTAAAAAAGTTGTGGTGCCGACGGTGTCTCTTCACCGCAATAGAAACCCTAAGATGCCTACCACAAAGGAAGCTTTCTGTACAGCAGTCATTGTATTCCATGTCTTCTTCATGTTTGGTGATTTTTTTTCTTAACAAATCAAAGAATTAAAAATGATGGTGCACACGTGGGCCCACATTTAAAATTGAATGACAGCATTCTCCTTCAAGAGTCAAAGCAGACGGAGGCTGAAGCCAAGCCTGGTCCTTATCTGATTCTGAAGAAGCACCTGTGGACGATGGTTGAGAGGGGCGCAGGCTGGGCATGCAGGAACCCGGAAGGTAACTGCACCTTTTATTTTCTTATTTAGTCAGTCAGTTTTATGGACAGGCATTTCAAAATGTGAAGGCCCAGAGTCTAAGTCACTTTCATGAGTTTCCCGAGGTTTGAGAGCAGATAGGTGCCTCATCTCTATTTTCAGGTTCAAATGGAGGAGTCACAATGAGCCTCCATGAGTCTGCTGTGGACAGCCACCTGCCCACCTTCTGGGTGGGAAATAGGCGCTGTAAGTCCCCCCAGGGATGGAAGGACAGCAGAAGGGATGGGAAATTCCCAGCCAGGGCCCTGACTTTCCAGTGTGTCCCTGTCCCTCAGTCCCGACCCATTGTGGGCATGGCTCAAACCTTCCCTTTTACCTCCTCTGCAGCAAGTAAGATATGTGATAAATCTGGAAAATGTCATCCAATAGGCTGGAAGATGCTGAAGTGGATACCTAGTGTATTCATTGAAGTGTTGAATGTTGCTGGAACAACTTTACCATGCAGTGAGAGACTGTTGCCTGTCTCTGGCTGCCAAGTGGCCCCAGCTTGAATTTAATGCTTCTTCCCAGCCTGGGACACTGAGTTAACCAGAGCTATCTTCAACTAAGACTCCAACCAAGTCAAGTTTCTGTCGTCTACCGCCACTGACCTTGCAACTTTCTGCAGTTTATTCTTACGTCCAATTAAAGGCTTACATGATTTTACTCCTAATTATACACCTTTACTTCTTCAGTTAGTAGATTAACTCTTCTTCAGAGCTGGTGTGTATTCAGAGACTGTATTAGTATTAGTGCCTAACCCATGGATACTAACAAATGATTCCCTATAGGACACTGTCTGGACACTGTCCTTGAGATTTTTTCCAGGCTCTAATACAAAATATCAAATATTTGATTTCAAGAGTAGAAAAAAATGATTTCTGTTACAAAAAAAAATAGATGAGGTCCTTTATGCCCCTTCAATAGCGAGCTTCACATCTGTTACACATCTCAGGACTCTAGAGTTGCTTCTTGGAGCTACCTGTGGCAGTTTGAGTGATATGCCCCCTGGAATTTCAATGCTTGGTCCCCAGTTGATGGCACTATTTGGGGAAGCTTAGGAAGTATGACCTTTCTAAAGGAAGTATGTCACTGGGAGCAGGCTTTGCAAGGGGGAGACTCAGACCACTCCCAGTTCACTTTTTCTGCTATCTGCTTGCTTCAAGATGTGAGCCCCCAGCTTCTTGCTCCAACCACCATGCCACTGCTCTGCTATCATGAACTCTTATCCCTCTAGAACCATAAGCCAGGTAAGTCCTTTCTTCTGTAAGCTCTCTTGGTCGCAGTATTTTTTCACAGCAATAGAAAAGTGACTTGCCAGGCGGTGGTGGTGCCCACCTTTAATCCCAGCACTCAGGAGGCAGAGCCAGGCGGATCTCTGTGAGTTCGAGGCCAGCCTGGTCTACAGAGCGAGATTCAGGACAGGCACCAAAACTACACAGAGAAACCCTGTCTCAAAAAATATAAAAAAAAAAGAAAAAGAAAAGAAAAGTGACTAATATCCCACCTGATACCTTAAGTCATTCACAGCAGCTTGAATACAGCATTTAATCACCTGAAAACCTCAGTGGAACAGGCAGAGGTCTGTTCTTATCAAGCATTTCATACTGAAGAGTCAGTTGTTCTCAGATAAGCTCATGATTCCAATGCCCTATCGGCCTGCCTCCCCCCAGTCTTCTTCCTCCAGCCCATGGCTTCACAAGGTACTTCCCCACCTGATGCCTTGCTCTGTTGCCCAAATGCTTTCTCAACATTATCCCATTAATCCTCACAAATTCCCCTTCTAAAGAAGTCCAGCGTCAGCCACAGATGATGAAGAATTATCATAAACAGTCATAAACAACATTAAAGACCTTCCTGTCAAAATAAGTAGAGAAAGGGACATTTTCCAGAGCAGGACCCCTGATTTTGATTGTGTGCTCATGTACTCACTAATTTGCAAAATTCTACAATCCACAATGGGTTCCCCTGTCATTAGCGCTAATTAGTGGGATTCTACCAGACTAATAAATCAACATTACTCACAGTGCCTGGAGACATGGGTGAGGACACATTCCTGCACAGGAATTTCTAAAAATCAGATTGTGGCTCACCACAGCAGCCCTGATTTCCACCGATAGGGTTTGGATATACGGAGCCTGTTTGTAGCTGCTTCTAATGATGGCCTCATCATTCCAGTCAGACAAACCCAGAGAGAAGGCAGGGTCAGAAAGGGGTTGGTTGGCACACTCAAGTAGGACCCACGTACCACAGGAGTCTTCCCAGAGCCAAATGAGTCTCTGTATCACATCCTAAGGCTCATCACAAGGCTGACATTGATGTGTCACAAATAGGTCTCCTGCACAGCAATACTAATACTAATAGTCTTTAAGAGATGGGGCCCAGTTGGGAGATTTTTAGATCTTCGGACATGAAGAGCCCATGGAGATGGTTAACATAGTTCTTGGGGGACCTTAGTGACTCTCTGGCTTCCTCCCTGGTCTATGACCTCTCCCATATTCACAAAGTCTTATTAAGGTGACCTCCATCACCTTGTGATATAATAAGAAGAGACCCACTAGAGTTAATCCTATGCTGCTTAGACGTCCTTAACTGTGAGCTAAATGAAACTCTTGTCTTTATAAAGTATACAACCTCAGGTATTTTGATCTAGTGACCAAAAGTTAACCAATGTGCTACTTCCAGCAAAAATATGAACATGCACAACTCCAGTGAAGACTTACTTTTCACATGCCATGAAATAATCATGACATTTCTCCAAGTTCCCTTATTTTCTGGTCTTTCAATCATACCTTCCCATTGTCTCCCATCTGACAATTGTGCACTCTCCATTTCCTTTTGTTCCTCAGTTAGGAACTATGTGCTTTTTATTTGTGGAACACTGTGCACTTTTCCCTCCTAAAAACTGTCAGTGGTTTGCATTAGACACCATAGTTGGTCTGTAGCTCAGATCTCCTAAGGCATTTACCTGACCCAGGATTCATTTATTGAACATCATACCTTTCTTTTAACCTCACACCATTATTTAATTTACAGTGGACAAAATGAATTTCTTAACCAATCGGTATGATGGAAGGTTATACAGTTAGTGACCCACATCTGAGCAACTGTTCTCAGAGCTGTACAAAACCTGGCTGTCTGGCTGGCCAGCAATGGCCCAGAGCCAATCAGCACAAATGCCTTTTGACCGGATAGTCACCTTACAATAAATATCAGTTAGCAGTAGCTATGGAAGACCCATTACTTTTCAGCATTTTTACAAGAGGATGCATGTCATGGGGAAGTTTCTAGACCAAGACAGAAGCAAATCACAGGATGCGACAGACGATTAAGAAGCCAGTCAGAATCTCTCCATAGAATCTCTCTGAAAATGGAAGCAGTTGCTCTGTGAAATGGGAGACAGACATGACAGGATGGACCAGCCATGGCTGCTTCTCAGTTCTGTAATGTTTTGACATCCCCACAAAACGACCGAGTCTCTCTAAGATGTATATTTGTATTGTCAGTCATAAGTATTCTGTGTAATACATGGCTCCCTGGGTGCGGTTCAACTCTGATTGCTCACCAAGAGAGACAGTGCAGATAAATCCTCTATGACATATTCCTCTACTTCCCTGCAAGAAATGCTGTGAATCTAGCAGTTATGCTTCCACAAAGGTGCCTGCAGTTTACCAGGTAGAACTGGGGCAGTGAGCCCCTGAATTCATTTATACACATGGATGAATACTCAATGTTACTCATGCACAGTGTATTTTAAAAACCAAGTAGCATTTTAGCGTGGCCACACTATACAAAGGCCACACTGATGCTTTCTAGTAAATATGTTGGCACCTTCCATGGCTCTGTAATCTGAGATGGAAGAATTGCCTGCCTTATAGCAAGGCTGGGGGCATTCTGAAAGACTTCAAGATGGCATTTCACAAGTATCAGAAAGTCTGGCTGCTCACTCGAGCCTTTTGCAAATTTCTGCTGCATTGCTCTAGAAGCAAGTCGATTTTCTGTACTTGCTAGGAATCATGACAGGACGTATAAAGGTGTAGGAAGGTGGCTAGGTGTAGGGAATGTTGGGGGACACACTGCCAAAACCAGGTGGGGTAAACAATGGGATAAAACTGATCACATTCGGTTTCAAATGAAGCACACACAGTACAGTGGATACACTAAATGTCATGTTTTTAAGGATTTAATTCTCAAATGTCCTGAAATATCCATGATACATATCTATAAAGGCAGGAAAAGTATTTTTCTCCAACTATTTAATACTGAAGAGACCAGGACTGTCTACAGAAGGAAATCTTTGAGTGAGGAACTGATATCTTCTAAAATCTTAGGAAGTTATACCACATAGTTCCCAACAGCAAGTACTACTGTGAGTCTACGTGAGCTTAGGGCACTGGATCCACTGGATAGCTAGATTGGAGGACAGGTCTGGGTGATTGTGTCTACTCACCATGGTTTTTAACATACTGATAATCTTTTTTAATGGAAAGTACATTTTTAATCACATAATATATCTTGATTATAGTTTCCCCTCCTTCTTCTCCTCACAGTTTCTCCCCACCTCCCCTCCCATGCAGATCCACTCCCTCTCTATCTCTCATTAGAAAACAAGAAGGCTTCTTAGGGATAATAATAAAATATAACAAAATAAGATATAATACAGTAAAACAAAAACTATCACATCAGAATTGGCCAAAATAAACAAACAGAGGGTCAAGAGCCCAAGAGAAGGCACCAGAGTCAGAGACCCATTCATTTACACCCAGGAGTCCCACAAAAACACTGAACTGGAAGCCATAATTATGTATGCAAAGGACCTGTAGAGTAAGAGAGAGAAAAATATATATGTATATAAAATACTTTTCCTGCCTTTATTTTATATATATATATAATATATATAATAAAATTACTCTATGTCCCTGGGCTATCTAGGCTCTGGTTCTTGGTCACCCAGGCAGTGACAGGTATGGGTTCCATCTCCTGGAGTTGGCCTGAAGTCAAAAGAGATGCTCGTTGGTGACTCCCACAAGCTTTGTGCTGCAGTTGCTCTTGCATATCTTGTAGGAACGACAACACACATTGTAGATCAAAGAGTGTGTGGCTGAGTTAGTGTTTACCTTTCTCTTTTGGTAGATGCAGAGTACTTTCCTATACCAAAGATGCTAGAACATAGGGACAAAGGCTCTATGGAGGCTCCAGCTCCACATCTCCAATAGCAAACCAATATTCTCAATAATGTATATTTTAATGAACTGGAGATGCAGACAACTCTAAGAGATGCCTGTAGTATAGCTATGGAAGTTTCAAGCTTTATGTTAGACTGAGTTAATTTTTCATATTTTGCTCTTATTTACAGAAATGGTGACCCATTTGGTAGTGA
>CABHPP010130703.1:0-21060 GCA_902168425.1 Peromyscus attwateri | reverse complement strand
CAGTTGCTGGTTGGCTGCTCTCCCAAGCACTGAGCCACCACATCTTGCAGGCAGGACAGGTGTGGGTTGAAGGTTTTGTGACTGGGTTGGTGTCCCATCTCACTGCTGAATGCCTTGCCTGGTTACAGAAGATGCTTAGTTCAGGGTTCATAGCCTCCATTACTAGGAGTCCTCCCTAGGGTCACCTTCATAGGTTCCAGGAAGTTTCCACTGCACTAGGTTTCCATATCACCCCCTAAGTGCTCCCATTCCAGCAGTCTTTCTGTGTCTTCTCTCCCTCTGTCCTTTCCTCCTTGACTCCTTTTCCCATCCCCACTTGCCCCAGTCCACCTACAAAATCTATTGTTTTCCCTTCCAGGGAGATCTATTCATCAACACCCCCCTTCCCCCCACCCCTCAGAGCCCTCCTTAGGACTCAGCCTCTCTGGCTCTGTGGGCTCTACACCCTTTCTCCTTAGTTACTCTAAATACCCATTGTCCTTGCATACTCTGGGAATGACAGTCCTTTTCTCACTTTCCCATCTCTGCCACAGCAGTCACCTCGCTTTCACATCAGGTCACCTACCAGGCTCGACTGTATCTGATGTCTGCAGATCTTGTTCACTGGTTCACCACCTCCTTTCTAGAAGCCCTGTTCTCCACCATTTCCCCCGGATTTCCGGGACACTACAGTATAGTCAGTGTTTCTGTTCACTGCTCTTGTTGTAACTTTCCTTCCAGCCTTGTACAGACTCCTACGTTGAGTTACAGTGGGGTGTACCCTCATCTGAGTCTTAGTTCTCATCTCACATTGGGTGTTCATGGCTCTTTATTATTCTCTGTCCTGTGGAATAGCTCAACATTAGCTCAACTCCTTTGACCTCACCTCCCATTCTACATTCTAACCCTGTTGGTCTTTATTGCACCCGCTGCCTCTCACCCCTCCCCTTCTCATTACAGACACAATTATCTTAATTGTACCTTTTATCTCTCACCCAATCTGCTAAAACCCTAATTGTTACCCTGAGCTTGGTTCCCTCTTTCCCAAATTAGCACCAAACACACCCCTTTGTTATCTAAGCCTCTTCCCAAGTCACACCCCTTTGTTATCTAAGCCTCTTCCCAAGTCTTGGATGCTCCCCTGCAGCTCATAAACAGTCTGTTTACATGCCCTTTCCTTACTCAAACTTAACCTCCGCATCCACTGTACACGTCCCACTTCAGCCTGATGGTCAGGGTCCAGTCCTTTTCCCCAGCCTGGTCTTTCCATGATTTGGCTCAGTGGTTTTCTTTTTGGCTGTTCTCTTTCATACCCACCTGTTCTATATAGAGTAGCGGTTCTCAATCTGTGATTAGTAAGCCATTTGGGGGTCTCATATCAGATATCCTGCATATCAGATATTTACGTTATGGTTTATAATAGCAAAATTACAGTTATGAAGTAGCAAAGACATAATTTTATGGTTGGGGGTCACCACTGTATTACAGGGTTGCAGCATTAGGAAGGTTGAAATGCTGGTCAAGAGCCAAGCATTCTGGGCAGGTCCTTCCTGCTGCCATGATAAGAGGGGTTAATATGAGCCCAGCCTGGTAGTGCCTGCCTTTCATCCCAGCACAGGCAGGCAGAGCTCTGTGAGTTCAAGGCCAGTGTGATCTACATAGTGAGTTCTAGGTCATCCAGGACTACATAGTGAGACTCTGTCTCAAAGCAACAACAACAAGAACAAATACAAATATGTTCTCAGACCCATGCAAATAACTCTACCTTAGCATCTAAGCTAGGTATCACATTCTAGCTCTGTGACACCCTGTAAGTTAAACTACCTGCCTCCGCCTTAGTGCGTTCATTAAAATGAAAAAAAAAAAAAGTGACTATTATGAAGATCAACTCCACCCCCAAGTTAGCTTAACGCCTGGTATGCAGTAAGTAACTGGCGCTGTAAGTCTTGTCATACTTCCCTTCCTGCCTGACGTTTTATTTGATTGATGGGTTACAATGGTCCGTTACCCGGAGAATCCTTTCTCACTGCTTTGATGTCTTTTCTTCTCGCACTACGTTGTGTGCAGCCTATGGCTCTTGGACCACATACAAACCAACAGAAAAATCCTAAGTCATGTAAAACATGCTTTTGTGTGTGTGTGTGTGTGTGTGTGTGTGTGTGCGCGCGCGCGCCTGTGATTCAGGAGGTAACTCAACTGTGATGTTCTCAAGCACTTCCTTTGTGGGTAACAGTCATGTTTAATGACACCGAGGATTAGACATCTGAATCCTAAGCTCTCTTCTGTTGCCAGCAAATACTTTATCTTCTCATGTCCCAGAAGACTGAAGATAGGAAACACCTTGCCCTCCTTTGAGTGGTCTTGTCTGGACCTTACCTCTGTCATGTATGCTAATTATTTTTTCTCACATGCTGTCTCTTCTGCTTGCTGCTCTGTAGCCCTGGGTAAACTGCTGGACTTAATATGCAGGGATTGCCAAAATGTGAGTGCTAGCTACAGTCTGGTTGGCTCAGACGATGGAAGTGCGTTTTCTCACCTATCTGGGGGCTAGAAGTCCTGAGACCAAGGTGCTGATCTTTGGTGTGGGTCCCTCTAAGGCCACCCTCTTTGGCTACAGTTGGCTGTCTTCTCTCTGTGACTATTTTATTTTGTGAGCATAGGTCTCACTGTATAACCAAGCCTGTCCTGGACTCTGTTGTACAGCCCAAGGTCACCTCAAACTCATGGTGGTTTTCCTGCCTTTAGCTTTCCAAGTGTTGGACCAGCTTGTCCTGTGTCCTCACATGGCCATTTCTCTGTACTCTTATATGTCTGTGCTTAATTTCCTCTGTTTATAAAAATATTAGTAAGATTGGATTGAGGTCTTCCTTAAAGACTCCGTTTTAGTGGGGCATGGTGGTGTAACACGTGAAATCTCAGCACTCAAGTAGCAGAGGCAAGAAGATCACATAAGTTTGAAGCTAACATTGTTTATAGATCAAGTTCCAGGCCAGTCACGGCTACATAGCAAGACCCTGTCTTACTTCCCACTTAAAAAAAAAAAAACAGTAAAACTCATTTTAACTTAATTCTCCTTTTTTGGAAGCTCCATCTCCAAATACACGCACTTTCTGAAGCATAGGTGCTTAGGTGTCTCAGCTTGGTCGTAGTCAACTGTGACTTGTGGTAAAATTACTTAACTTATAACAACTGCTCTGACCTTTCTGTGTTTACCCTGTTGTAAAGACACACAGTACATGTCAAGCAGCACCCAAGTGGCCCCTGTGGGATATTAACTGGATGTCCATTATTATTTCTGTAAGAACAGGGAGGCTTTGTTGCTCTTGCAAAATTCCTGGGGTGAACTTTGCTTTATTTTATTTTTTGGCAAAAAAGTGGGTAAGTTAAGAGAAGGTCTTTCATAGCCCAGGTTGATCTCAAACTTTCTACATAGCCAAGGAACTCCTGGTGTTCTTGTCTGCGTGTGTCTCCCAAGGGCTGGGATTACAGGTACTATGCCAGCACGCCATGCTCTTAGCACAACTGTGAATGTGAGTGTTGATAAAACATTTAGAGAATAAATATGTGGATAAATATTTGCGAGCGGAAGCAAGTGAATCAGTTGCTTTTCTGCTGCAGTGATGAAACATCATGACCAAAAGCACTCATGAAAGAGTTTGTTTGGGCTTATGGTTCAGAGGGATACGTATCCATCATGGCAGGGAAGTGTAGAAGCTATTGATAAATGTGACTGCAGAAATAGGAAGCTGAGAAACGTGGATCTTTAAGAGCGGACATGAAATGGAGAGCAAACAGGAAGTGGGCTAAGGCGTTAAACTCTCAAAGCCCACCCCTGTTGATGTAATTCCTCCATGGAGTTTGCACCTCCCTGCGATATCTCCAGACAGCGCCATCACCTGGGGACCACGGTTTCAGATACTAGCATTGAAGGGGGACATTTCTCATTCAAACCTCCACAGCAAACCTCTGTTTTCTATCTCAGTTTGAGTCAGTGACAGAAGCTAGAGCAGGAAACACAGGAAGAAGTCAGTGCCCTCACTGTAGGTACAATATGCCACTGTGAGTTCAGTAATGCCAGCCTTCTTTGAAACCCACCAGAGACTCCTGAAAGTCCTAAGAAAATGATTTGTGACAAAAATCACGTGTACACAAAGGCCAGTATCTTCGCACAGCCAGAGCTCTCAAGTGATGAGGGACACAAAGCTTTGTGTACAATCAGCGTTCCTGTTCATTGTTGGCCCATTTGAAGTATCTTTGATCTCTAGAGAGGAGGGAGATGGCCAAGGTAGTATGAATGGACAATAGAGCAGGAGTTGGAAGAGCAGCAGGCGGTGAGTGTGCTGTGCAGTGATCAAGCCCTGGAGATGCCCAGACATTGTGTGTGCGACGACTCATGATAAGCATCTTCGCTCGGTGCCTTCAAGTCTCGTTTCCTTTCAGCCAGACTCCGAAGGACCTGTTTCATCTTCGATACCTTTCCAGTGTGCCACGTTGGGTCTGTAGGTTTTTTATTTCTTGGTCTGCCAGAGCCTAGGTATACATCATTCCTTTTTCCTGGTACCACTGCAATTTCTTTCTGATACATCTAGTCCCAGCAGCCGTATGAGGAGGATTTTTTCTCCTGTGTCTTCTATTCTTATATTGCAGTCTAGCTCTGCTGGTCTTAAGAATTCATCTGTCTATTGTCTTGGAGTTAGGGAGTTGAGAATAAGTTCCTACTTTATTGGATACGTTGTTAACTTTTACAGGTGTTTGTAAAGAAATAAAATAATGAGACAATTCTCTGCCTAAAAATTATACCTTTGATAATGGCAATGCTTGGCTGTGAGATCAAAGGAAAACATAAAAGCTATTCTCTGAAATAATATGGGAGATGGGAATTAGAAATCATAGCTTTCATGGAAGCTGAGAAAACCCTCAGAATTGACAGGCATCCTACAGATTGTATAATGAAGAGAGTTTTCAGGCTTCCATGTGCATTATTACATAGGAAGAACTTTAACAAACAGAGATACAGAAATTCTTAATTAGTTATCTAGTGTGGAGTCCAGAAGTCACTACCCCTTAGAGTTGAATGTGATCTGGCCCGGGCACAGAACCAGCACCTTATGAGAAAGGGAATAGACCCTGTAGATAGATGTGTGGAACCACTGCTCTGCCTTGAGCACCGGGCAGGTATATATTCAACATTTCTTAGCTTTTTATAATAAATGAGGTAATTTTCCAAATAAGTGACCCAAGACCGTGTCTTTACATGGGGCACTCAGCTGCCTCCTGACCTGCTGTGAGAGGGATGGCCTGAGGATGTGTTGGTTTACCTGATTGGGGCTTTGAGAAGTCAGCCATTAGGGTTGCAGTCAATAGTGCCTCTTTGAAGCTTAGCCTCCTGCCCCTTGCATGCTCAATGAAAGTTTTCTCTACTCTGAAAAAGACAAAAATCAGAAAGAGAAACCAGCCCGTAGGCTAATTGCATCCCAGTGAATCCTCTCAACAGTTTTGTCTCATAGACCTTTTTATTGTTTGTTTGTAGTGCTGGGAATCAAACCCAGGGCCTTGAGCATTCTCTCTGTGAGCTCGAACCTACCCTCTTGTATAGTTCACTTTTGTTTTTGAGAATGATCTTCACTTAATCTGAAGAGCTCTCTGGTCCAGAAGCACTAAGAGAATCTTCCCTGTGTTCTTAATGTCGTCCCGAAGTTCATTTCATTCTCTTTCTGCTCACCTTCATCTGCTGACTGCGTGCTGTGTAGGAAGCACCTGAAACTCCATAGCATGCTTTAGGTTGGGAGAGCAGGGGCTTTGCTCCAGGTTGCTGCAGGAAGCTGCGGTGCATGAGGAAACAGCTCTTCTGAGCAGAGGACAAGCTATCATTGTACAGACCAGGAGGACACAGCAGCCCCAGGACATGTGATCTCAGGCTCTATATCCTACTTTTTGAGCCTTTCCTGGGACCTCCCAAGTTGTTTGGAAAACCTCTTTAGAAAAGAAAATGGACAAAACATGGTAGGAGCGGACAGGGAGAGGTAGCCTGTGTCTGAGAAAATGTGAACACCACTGCTCTGTAAATGCAGAGACAGGGAAAGTCTGCTTTTTAAAAACAAATGTGTCTTGATGAAGATATTTGCCTTAGTTAGAGTTTCTGTTGCTGTGAAGAGACACCATGACCACAGCAACTCTTATAAAGGAAAACATTTAATTGGGGCTGGCTTACAGTTTCAGAGGTTTAGTTCATTGTCATCACTGTGGGACATGGTGGCATGCAGGCAGACATGGTGATGGAGAAGGAGCTGAGAGTTCTTCATCTTGATCCACAGACAGTAGAAGGAGACTGTGTGTCACACTGGGTGTAGCTTGAACATATAAGACCTCAAAGCCCACCTACATGCACAATGACACACTCCCTCCAACAAGGCCCCATGTACTCTAACAAAGCCACACCTCCTAACAGTGCCACTTCCTGTGGGCCAAGCATTCAAACACATGCGTCTACGGGGCCGTACCTATTCACACCACCACAATATTAAATTGTTGAAAAGAGGAAAACAGTAAATGAGCAATGTCCTCCACTTTTTAAATTAACATTGTTGTTCTGGTAGCACATGATCTATACAGAGATTTAAAATATACCAAGAAAAAGACTAAACGCTGTAATTTTATCACCGCTGCAGTATCCCTCTGGTGTGGGTCTTCGGTGTGTGCTCTAACACTTTCCAGTTGTACACACATTGAACATTTAGCACAGTGGTCGGTACCTTGTATTCAATGAATGGGCATATTCATTTAGTCCTTCCTCACCGTTGAATATTTATGTTGTTTCTCAGTCTCTTTTCTAGCTATTATAAGCAGTACTTCTGAGACCACCATATAGTTTAATGCATTCCATTTAGTACAGGCAGGCGATTTGAAAGGATACATGCATTGAGTCCTGAGAGTAGAAAACCTTCCAGGAGGTACTTTTGTTTGATGTTGACCCCAATTTATATGTTCCTGTGATGGCATCTTATAAGCTGTGTTAGCCTCGTATCTGTGGCCGGGTGTTAGTGACATCATTGCATAATAAATATTCAGAATTGTGCTGCCTCTCGATTAATTCAGTTGGATGATATTGCAGTCTTTGTGATTAAGAAATAACAAGTTGAGGAATATTAAGAAGAAAATAATAGTTGCTTTTAAATGAATGTGGACTTAGCTTTAAAATGAGGTTTCTTTCCCGTATTGCACACTTCAAATATTTCACTGGTGACCTCAGGGGTGTGGTGGTATCCAGCCATACTGAAACAAATGAGCACACAATGTTCAAAGCTTAGGCTGTAATCAATGTAATTCATGTTTTCACGACATTGACATATCATTTAGTTTATGTAAATAGAGTGATTCTACACACGGGCAATGCATAAATAAAACTGTAAGAGTCATTCCATAAAGTGGTATTTGAAGATGTTGCTGTTATTTTATTATTTTGTTGCTGCCTTTGTATTGGCTTTGTATTGGCTTTGTATTGGCTTTGGCTTGGGTATTGTGGTAGCAGTTATCTATACTTCCTGGTGCTGGGGATCAGACCTGGAGTCTAGTGCATGCTAAGGCCTTGTTCATGCCCCTGAAGATTCCTTGTCATTTCAGTGTGTGTGGGGCCAATGGTAGCCTTCCTCTGGTCTTGGTCTTCTTTTGTCCTCCACACTGAGGAGGTGGGAACTCTGTACTTGAAGCCTTCTACACCACAACTAGATTTTGACTCACACTTATAATCCCTAGCTGCATTTTTTAATTTCTTTTTAAAAATTTAATTGCATTTATCTCTCTGTGTGTGTGCACGCATAAGTGGAGGTCACAGAACCACTTAGCAGGAGACAGTTCTCTTTCCACTATGTGGGTCTCAGGCATTGAACTCGGGTCCTCAGGCTTGGTGGCAAGCACCTTTACCCACTTAGCCATCTTCCTGCTCCACCACCTGTTTTAATTGATGACTAGGAACTGAGCCGATTATCCGGTGAGGACAGACTATCCTACACTTTGTTCAAAGATGCTATCCTTCTCTTCGGCCCCATTAGCATGTCTCAGCTTTGACCCTACATTTCCCCTTTTTTTTTTCCTCTCTCTCTCTAGGCAGGAGGCTCCCAGGTAATTTTCACAAACCCTTTAGAAATCGTCAAGATACGCCTGCAAGTGGCTGGAGAGATCACCACTGGTCCCAGAGTCAGTGCTCTGTCTGTGGTGCGAGACCTGGGCTTCTTTGGCATCTACAAGGTAACTTTTCTTTTCCTTGTTTGTTTAGTTAATGTTATTTCAAGGGCAAAACTGTATTTCTGAAGGCAGCTCATTTCTCCACCTTGACAAGACATTCTGCTGGAACCCATGGGGCGGTATCGTGCCAGTTAGGAGGTGTCCCTTCCTGACATCTGCCAGCAAACTGTCCTTAGAGGGGCAAAGATGCCGAATGACTGTGATGGGAGAGGTTCAGAGCATCTCTCTCCAGCAGCACTGGCCTCAGCCACTGGCTGCAGCTCTTTTTGGACTTGCATTGATATAAGAACTGGATGTTCTCTCTCTCTCTCTCTCTCTCTCTCTCTCTCTCTCTCTCTCTCTCTCTCTCTCATTCGTGTGTGTGTGTGTGTGTGTGTGTGTGTGTGTGTGTGTGTGTGTGTGTGTTGGGGGGATTTCATATGTTTGGATGTGTGAACTTGTAGCTTGAGTTTTCCTGCCTGGCCCACAGTCAGGATAAATCTCTTTCACCTGCCAGTCCCACAGCCGCTCAGACCCAACCAAGGAAACACAGAGACTTCTATTGCTTATAAACTGTATGGCCGTGGCAGGCTTCTTGCTAACTGTCCTTATATCTTAAGTTATCCATTTCCATAAATCTATACCTTGCCACATGGCTCATGGCTTACCGGCATCTTTACATGCTGCTTGTCCTGGCGGTTGCTGGCTGGCAGGCAGTCAGTCTCCTTCTGCCTTCCTGCTCTTTTAATTCTCTCTGTTAGTCCCGCCTATACTTCCTGCCTAGCCACTGGCCAATCAGTGCTTTATTAGCAACACATTTGCCATACAGAACATCAGAGGTCAGCATTGGGTATCTTCTGTTGCTTTCCACTTTTGGGGGACCGTTGTTTTTCACTGAACCCGAAGCTCACTGGTTGACTAGACTAGCTTGCAGTCAGCCCCAGTGACTCCTGTTTCTACCTCCCCAGCTCTGGGGTTGCAGGCACATGGCTACACTTGGCTTTTCATTATGTGCCCTGGGGACCCATACT
This sequence comes from Peromyscus attwateri, assembly GCA_902168425.1. NCBI lineage: Eukaryota > Metazoa > Chordata > Mammalia > Rodentia > Cricetidae > Peromyscus > Peromyscus attwateri. Next base: position 11,830 of record CABHPP010130703.1, on the reverse strand, counting down.
GAAGTCCTTAACCTTGCATGACAAGCACTTTACAAACTGAGCTGTCTCCCCAGCCCCAGAACCAAATTCTTAGATCAAGAATTTACTTTTTGATCCTCCATATATTCTGGTACTAGGTGAGTGTTCTATATTGGTACCTCATCTTAATTATTATAAATCTCACCCACTTTATATTTATAAACTAGCTTTCCAGGACAACAGTGTCAATTTTTAGTGGTGGTTTGAAAAGTTTTCCCTACTCTTCTACCATAAGGTTGTATTGGAATAGGCAAGTGTGATGACATACATCCCTAGTTCCAGAGCTCGGGAGGCAGAGGCAAGTGGATCTCTGTGAGTTCAAAGCCAGCCTGATCTACATAGAGTTTCAGGCCAGCCAGAAGTACACAGTGACACCCTGTCTCTCTCTGTCACACACACACACACACACACACACAGCTGTGCTGTAATAAACTGAAGTCATCTGCATCTCTGCCCAGTGCTGAATTTTATAACAAAAGGTACTCACTGTTCTCAAATAAGAAGATTCCCAAAAAGAATTTGTTGTTGACTCAAACAAATCAATCTTTGGGAATACAGGGTGCAATTCAAAGTCTTCCCAACGCAGCTTAATTTATATATGCAGAAATATATAATTAATAAATTATGTACAGATCCAGAGATGCTTTATTCAAATTAGTTGTGAATTCTGAAGCAGTGTCCCATCAGTCAGTATTTTCTCTGCCTTTACACATCTGCTTAGGTTGAGTTCCAGAGTGCATCGCCTCCATTTTCACCCCAAGCCATGCAGGTGAAGCTCTTTTGACTCCGTGGCCCTGGAAATTTACTCCACAAACACTCCCATTGAGACACTGCTGCCTTCTCCTCCCCAGTCATCCCAAATGGGTGGAACAAACCCTGTCTGGGTAACAACCGGCCATGCCAACCACTTTGGGCATTCAGTGAGGTGTTGGAGGTCCCGTTCCCCCAATACTTTCTCCCTTTTTGTTTCTGGCTTCTGCAGGGGACCTCAGTGAAATTCAGAGTTGTTTCCAATGGAGCTTCTGTTAGGCAACTCCACCTGTCCCAGATGGTTCTCTGAATTCCTCCAGGTCATGTGACTATTAGGGGATCCCATGATCTGAGCCTTCCCAGAATCAGACAGCATGTAACTCTTTCTACTGGGATTCATCTTAAACTAGCATGTGCTAGTTTGGAATAAAAATATGGATATGGGCTATTTTGTTTTTAACTTTACATATGTGGTGTGTGTGTGCATGCGCATGAAGTCAGAGGGCAAATCTCTCTTTCCATCTTATTATGGATTCCTGGGGTCAGACTCCGGTTGCCAGGTTTTGTTAAGTGGCTGTACCTACAAAGCCATCTCTAAGGCCCTTGATATGTTGGCTCTTTTATTTTTAAATGGCACTTAAGATGCTATAATTGGGCAGTGAACACAGTGGCTGTAGCTGTTTTGTTTGCACACGTATTCCCAGCTCTGAGAAGTAAACAGTACTGTCAGGAGGCATGGCGTAGATCAACTTGGAGAGAAAACCCTTGCTGTTCTAACATTTTAGGTCCTTGCTGTCTGTGACATGATGTAGTGGCTTGTCATTATGACAGGATGCCAGGCAGTCTTTCAACAGGCTGTCTAGTAAAAGGCACTTGGTACTATGGCAATGACTGTTATCACCGGACTATCTCTGTATATGGAATGGTAGGGACTTGTTTGCTGATGCAAGAGCAGGCCAGGCGACTCCCTGCAGATGACACCAGCCTGGGGCTTGGTGCTTTTCATCTCCACATTATGTCACAATCTTAATCCCCTCTAAGGCTCCTGGGGAGTCCCTGGCACCCTGATTTTGTAGTTGGATGAGCAGTGGCTGCCAGTCATGGTATTTGAGCTGAGACTGAAGCCCAGACGTCGATTGTTTGTGCTTTTGTGCTAAAGTTGCTCTTCTGAACCGAGCAAGATCGCTCACGTTTGAGCGAGAGCACTCTCCCATACAAAGTTAGTTAATTACTAGTCTAGTGGTTTAATCTAGTTCAGAAGCATTCCACACAGCTTGGCGCTGCCTTCCAAAATGCTGTTTTGGTGAATTGGTAATTACCACATGAAGTTACTAGTGTTTTTGAGCTGAGAATTTGGTTTTATTGTGTGAAAGTGCCCTGGTCATCCCCACCTTCCTGCAGGCATCCTTATCAGCCAGATTCCCGGAGACCCAAGGGTCAGTTCTCCAGCAGTTGAGACCTCTCTGGTGTGGGCTGCCTGTGTCACCACCCAAGATGGATTCGATTCTGTTATTCAGTTTTGTCTTGTGAACCTGGACTCCAGGTCTATCTCACCTCTCCATGGAATCAGTGTTAATTACTGCCCCACTCGGGAGCATCACAACTGTGCCTTTTCTGTGTGGTTCTGGGTGATTTTGTTTCAGGATGTAGAGCGCTCTACTTATAGAGTGTTTCTCTGTAGTTTTAGTTGCAAATGGTTGGAGCAACCCAATACATTAAGGCTGTTAGTTGTTCCTTCAAGGTAAGTCTTTAAGGGGAGGACCCCTGTCCTAATTTTTCTTGGGACAGATGCTCTTCCTTCTTCTTCCCAGGGTCCCCTTTGTTTGCTGCTGTTATCATTACAATGTTGGAAGCAGGCAGGGTGAGCAATTGGTTCTGTCCGTGTGTTTAGGACTGCTGAGCTTCACCTTAACTGAATTGATTTAACCAGCCTTTCTGTTTTTTTCTCTTGAATTGACTTGCAAAATACCTTAGCATTCTGTGACCTCCCAGTAAATGGCAATTAGAGTACTTGCCTTAAAAATACATTTGCAACTGAAAAAAAAAAGTAAATACAGTAAACATTTTACACTTTACAAATAGTTAAGTGAAACAAAAGCCTCCTCTGAACTGGTAACATTTAGAGATTTAGTTAAAGCATACAGGAAATAGCTGATTGAAATAAAGGGGGGTAAGTAATTGCCTTTGAAAGACTATTTAATATGTTTTAAAAAAAAAAATCTCCTGCACTACTTTTCTTCAGAGCATGAGAATGCAAGGCCCAGGCTTGCAGCTCTGTGGTGGAGCATTTACCTGGCATGCACAAGGCCCTGGCTGCCGTCCCAGGCAATGCACACACATGCACACACAGAATCAGATCCTTCTATATGTAGATCGATATGGTTCTCTTATCCTGTCTTATGGCCTAAGTTCCTGCAGCATTAAATAAATGGTCTATCATAGGAAAGAGGGCTGTGTGAATTTCCCTTTTCTGTTGCCGCTGTCAGTTTATAAGGCTTATTATTTAGCATTGAATGGCAGCCCAGCTAATAGAGCTCAAACGCAGTTTCACTAGAAAGCGTTGGTACAATTTGTTTCTCTGAAGACAAAATCTGGCCACCAAAGCAACGAGGATGAACGCCATCATGTATTGACAGAAGGTATTTCTCATCTGTGATCCCAGAGGTTAGCTGCCTGTGGAAGGTCGCTTAAGAAAATGGGTTCCACCGACTCTGTTCTAATCAAAAGCATTTGCTTTATTACACCGTCAATGACATTATTCAGATAGGTTTTTTTTTTCATCTGTATACATGCTCATCCATTTTGCGTAAACAGATTGCTGGAACCATTGTCAGTGTGTTCTGAAGGCCAGCGTAGCATGAGTACATTTGTTTCAAAAGTTCAAATCATCCAGGATATATGAGTAAAGCTCCCTTTTCTTTGTAACACAAACTATAGCAGAGTATCATTGATTATAAATCCAGTGTCTCTAAGCACACTGCATCTGAAGTCTCTCTGTTGTCTTCACAGTGTGTGTGTGTGTGTGTGTGTGTGTGTGTGTGTGTGTGTGTGTTGGTCAAAGTATTTTTAATCTAGCTTCCTATTATCAGTAATTATTGTTTCTTTCCAATTTTAGAGATGTTGGAATAGGTAATAACAAATTGAAGAGATTAGTGAAACGAAGCAGCATTTGATATACAATTCTGCAGAATGGGATACAGCATAGAAAATGGCTATCACATTGGTTTGGTGTTTTTAAGATAATGGCTAGCACATTGGTTTGGTATTTTTAAAGTCTTCCAAACTTGAGAAATCTCTGTCCTCTTTTCCCATAGGCTGGAACTAATGACTAATATGGGCCTTGAAACTGCTCCCTTTTCTGATCATATTGTCACATAGCACATTACCTGTGACTTTCCAACTCTCAGTGTTCTCAGACAGCTGATGCCAGCCTCCATCCAGGGGAGAGAGGCCTCGCACCTCCTGCTTACCTGTAACTGTGATGAACTCTAAGCACACCTCATTGAAAATGGACCGTACCAATCTCTCCCTTACAGAGCTATTAGAAGTGAGGCCAGGGAGACTATTCCAGTGTGTGCATGACATACTTTTGTGAGTGTGTGTAAAGTACAGGTTCCCAGCAGTGAAGGTGTAAGTCAACGTGTATGTACATTTCAGTGTTAGTGGGTTTAATCATATTGCATCCAGTTACCAATTTCATCCTATTTATATAGAAGCACCTACAGGAATAATACCCCCTTTGCCTGCTTATAAAGCATCTCTTTCTGTGTCCTTCTGTCCCACATGAAGAAAGCAATTGTGCAGGTATTTCTTTGGGAGCACATCAGTTGAAAACTTCCTGACACCAAGGGAACATGCTCTTGTCACCTTGCATCCACCCTAGTGGCCGTTCCCATCATCCCACCCCTCCTTGGATCTTTTAACTGGACGTTTGTCGGAGCCTCCTGAGGGCTTTCTCTGACTCTTCACTTTTCCAAGACATAGCAGCTGGAATAATGTGAATAAGATTAATTCACTCTCTGAGTACACATGTTATTGTTTATAGAAGCTTTATTTATAATTGCCCAAGGCTAGGAGCAAAGACGATGTCCCTTGGTAAATGCGTGGATAAACATACTGTGGTATATTGGACAATGGAAATTGCTAAAAAGAAATGAGGTAGGGGCTGGAGAGATGTCTCAGCAGTTAATAGCACTGGCTGCTCTTCCAGAGGACCCCATTTCCATTCCCAGTACCCATATGGTGACTCACAACTTTCTGTAGCTCCAGTTCCAGGGGATTTGATGCCCTTTTCTGGCCTCCACTGGCTCGAGGCACATGGGTAGTGCACGGACATACATGGCAGGCAAAATATTAATACTACTAAAATTGGGGCTGGAGAGATGGCTCAGTGGTTAAGAGCACTGACTGCCCTTCCAGAGGTCCTGAGTTCAATTCCCAGCAACCACATGGTGGCTCACAACCACCTGTAATAAGATCTGGTGCCCTCATCTGGCCTGCAAGGACATATGCAGACAGAACACTATGTATAATAAATAAATAAATCTTTAAAAAAAAAATACTACTAAAATTAAAATTGAAAAAGTGGAAATGAACTGTACAACCATGAAGAGACACCGGGGAAAGGTAACTGCGTATTACTAAGTGGGCAACACTGCTCAGAACAGTCTACAGGACATCTCGAAAAAGCAAGTGTGGAGACAGACTAGTCAACACACTAAGATCGGAAGCTGACTCTGGCACCTGGCAGAGTTGTGGCCACTTAGAAGGTGGCTGTGAAGAGCCAAGTTGCTGCACACAATTTGATAGCTAGGAAAAGTCAGCGTTCAAGAAAACCAATACTCAAATGGTGCTGAAGGCTCTTCCCCTCAGATCGAAGCTCAGCTCGGGCTTTCTCAGAAAGACGACCACTCCATTGTGATCACATCTCCACTCCAGTTTCCAGATGGTCCACACTAGTGACCATCTAATATTTTCTCTGTGCCTGTGTCCCTTTCTCTGCAGTGTCTTTGATAATGGACTTCTCTTGTTCACTGCTGCTTTGTAACCTTTTCTGGTTCTGAGTAGACACGAGATAATTGGTTGTTGAGCAAATACGTGGTAACTGAAAGCCAAATGTTTTTCCCTGTTACAAACAAGAGTGTTGGAGGAAAGAAAGTAAGTGAACTGCTGCCTAATGACACCCTCCCACCCAAAAAATACAATCCTGGGAGAGTTAGTGTAAAAGGGGGAGATCCCTTTCTGCCAGTGTGCACTGTCTTGGCACTGGGGCTGGTAGGGGACGGGCAAGGGGTGGTTACCGAGGCTGTTACTGTCTCATGGCAGCAGTCATCCAGCTCACAGATCTCTAGAATGCAGCTTATACGAAGTTAAGAAGAGCTGTCAGAGGACAGTACAGAGCTGAGAGGGAAGTAGATCCCACTCACAGCAAGAAGGCCAGGAGCTTCCGAAGGATGTGGTGTGGAACAGAATCACATCGCTAGCCCGGTGGAAGACCTATTGAAGTAGGTGGGTAAGGTTTGAGGAAAGGTAACGTGGTTTGGCTGTAGACTTCTGTGATGGGAGAGTCAGACTTCAGGCAGGGAGGACAGAAGGGTACAGCTGGGACACGGGAACACGGACCTACTGGGGCAGTGGTAGTCGGGATAGCAATTGAAGAGGCCTTTAAAGGAAGCTTCAGGCTCGTAAAGTCCTGGAAAACAATGAAAGGCGAAAGAAAATGTATATTTTGTGGTGGTAAAGGGACTTTTGGATTTCAGAGTTGGAGAAGCTGCGAGAAACTTTTAAAAGATCTTCTGTCTGCTCTTCTCCCTGTTGTTGAGGAATACAGGTCCAGAAATGGAAGGATGCTTAGGTGGGTGACCCAGGCAAGCAGGGGCAGGACAAAAGATAGGCCTTTCTGATCTCTCTAATTTTCCTCCTCTTGTGACGGTTCTAGAAGGCAAACGGATGGGTACTGAAGATGCTGTGTGAGGTCATCCGTGGGCACGAAACCACGAGTGTTGGTATCTTCAGGCTGCAGGAAGCTATTGATGGTCCACAGAGACCACTCTCACTGAGGTGACAGGAGTTACAGGTCGGGGAAAGAACAGTGTAGCTCTTAGGGAGGAGGGATGGCAATCGAGGAATAAAGGGAGCTAAAGATGGAGGTCAATGGTTGTCTTCAAGAAGCCAGTGTAGCTGGACAGTGGTGAGTTCCAGGCCAGCCTAGTCTATAAAGCAAGTTCCAGGACAGCCAAGGCTGTTACAGAGAGAAACCCTGTAAAAACAAACAAACAAACAAACAAACAAAAACAAAAGAAGAAGAAGAGGAGGAGGAGGAGGAGGAGGAGGAGGAGGAGGAGGAGGAGAAGAAGAAGAAGAAGAAGAAGAAGAAGAAGAAGAAGAAGAAGAAGCAGCAGCAGCAGCAGCAGCAGCAGCAGCAGCCAGTGTAAATAGAATCATAGAAGCAGAAACCTTCATGAAGAAATACAAGTGTATAAACTACCCAACCTAGGAGTTTCACTGCGAAAGAAAAGCTAGGGGAAAAAAAAGTGGTCAAGGGATAATGAAGGACATTAGAGATTACCATTTGTTTTAATTGTGTTTGTCTTTTCCCATACCTGGGAATCAACCTTGGGGCCTAGTGCACACTAGGCCCATGTGTACTACTCAGCTCCCCACCCAGCCTGTTTGTTACTATTTCATTGGTAGATCCTGTGCATCTGGAGACAGAAGAAAAAGCCAACGAAGGCAGGATTTTCCACAGCTGGAGGTGGCAGGATCAGAGATGCCTAGCACTTTCAGGATGCAGAGAGATGGGTCCAGGGCTAGAACAGTGTGTGTACAGTCAGTCACAAGTTCATTCAAGCTATTGTTTATGGAGGGATTCCTCTTACATCAGTGTATCCTCACCACAGCCCACCAGGCAGACACTTTCTTTTTAAGCTCCAAGTTCCAGCTGAGAAAAGGAAGGCTTGATGGATTTTATCTTCTAAATCAAGTGATGAGTCGGGACTTCAAACTCAGCCACATCTCTCTTTGAAACTTGATATAGCTCATAAAGCTGGTTGAGTTGGGTAGGAAAGAAGACATGCATAGTACCTTAAATTTCCATGGACATAGTCATCTTGTGTGCATATAAAGCACATTACATAGAGCTTAGCCCACAGTACATATGATGCACTAGTTACTATTTATAATTTTTAGCTGCAAGATGTCAACTAAAAGATAATGGAAGAATTCCTACCATCCTCTTTCCAATCTGTCCTAGCCCTGGGTGATTTCTGAGGTCTGCAGTAAACCCCTCCTTTCCTCTTCCCTCCCATCACCATCGCTCAAATTGGGCATGCTACTTTGGGCATTTAGTTTCTTATTTTTTTTCCCCTTTTTCCGGGAGTAAGGGTTCCTATTGCCTGGGCTAGCTTCAAACTTTGTATGTAGCCAGGGAGGATCACCTTAAACTCCTAACCCTGTAGCCCCCACCTCAGCACCGAGATTACAGGTAGGCTCAACCACACCCAGTTTGCTTGGAGCACTGGAAGATCAAATGAAATGGAGATGGCTTTTGAAAATATGATTTTTATAGAACAGTGCCTAGTGGTTTTCAGTGTTAAATAGGCTGTAGGGGGAATGTGGTGCTTAAAACACAAATGATTTTTTGATTATTGTTTAATTACTGTTCTGTTGTAGAGAAGAGACACTATGACTAAGACAGCTCTTATAAAAGAAAGCATTTAACTGGGGGCTTACTTACAGTGTTAGAGGGTTCGTTCATGATCATTTGGCAGGAAGTAGACAGGCATGGTGCTGGAGCAGTACCTGAGAGCTTTACATCCTGATCTACTAGCAGTGATTGGGTGGGGAGAGAAGGAGGGAGGGAGGGGTACAGACAGACAGAGACAGAGAGCAACTGTGCCTCATTTGGTCTTTTGAAACCTCAAAGCCCTCCCAGTGACACCTCCTCCACAAGACCACACCTCCTAATCCTTCTCAGACAGTTCCATTAACTGGAGAAGCATCCAAGCATATGAGTCTATGGGAGCCATTTTTATGCAAACCACCACAACCATCCCTCTGTTTAGTCACCAAGTATTGCATGCCAACACTCCATTTACTGAAGTTGCAAAGATATGTATGACATCATTGTCTTCAAAGTGGTCAGTGTTGAGGCCATGGAGGAATGTAAACTTGTCATTGTAGTCCCATCAACTTCTTTTCAGTATTTTGATAGTCAACACAGACAATTCAGATACAAAAAGGGCTTATGACAACTAGATGTTACTTTATTCATGCCTAGGCGTCTGTGAATCTGTCTGTCCAGAGGCAAGCATTTTTTCCGAGTCTGTATTTTGTTTTTTTGTTTTCATTGTTTAGTTTGTTCTCTTTGCAAAGAACCTGTAGGATCTAAACTGTTGAACTATATATAATGTGCATGTTAGAAAGTATGGAGACTGATGATAACCCCTGTTCATAGGCCCCTCTGAACATATTTTTCCAGAAGTGATGGGTATGTTTCTCATTCTACTAAGCTAGCCTTTCATTCTCTAGTTTCTAATTGTGATTGAAGTATGTACTTAAAGGACAGCCTGCTTAAGAAATCTTAATTAGCTAAATATTAATGAGATAGGTCTTTGGCAGCCAGAGGCCTGTGTGGGGAATGAGCAGTTTAGGGAACTTGTATACATGTCTTTAGTAGGATTAAGTTTTTCACTAAAAGCAGTTTGACTCTAAGGCTGAAAAATGTACTCTTCTGTGATTTAGTTATGAAACCAGAGTCCCTTTCTAGGGGTCAGTTGTTAAAAACAATACACCAGCCATTTTCATCTTTCCCTCCAATAGGCAGGGTGCTGAGCATTGATAATGGAGATTGCCATCACTTTTCGAGGATCCCATGCTGAGTATTATACTAGGTTTATGTTGATTACTATATTTATTTCAATTACTAAATTTACATGTAATATGCCTATAAAATTTCTGTTTTATAGATAAGGAAGTTGACATAGAGAAAGTCCTCTTATTACAAGGCCTGTGCTCTGGCTCCTACAGTGTACTGGGTTTGGCGTGGAGCAAGCATGATTTAGAATCAGATCCATATTTAAGACGATACATTTGAATATTTGTTTCTTTGGAAGCCATTTACTTCTTCCCTAGCTGAAGAGCTGTCTTCTCGGCAGTAAGTGAGCATTCATCAGACTTTGTATCCGTGTTAACGCTGGAAGAGAATTCTGGCATAGCTGGGGTCAGCCATAACTGCTAGTGTTATTGAGAAATAACCTTCACTGAGTATACTGACTGGTTAGAAGAAATGAGAAACTAATTGCAAGGCACACTGCCTTTGTGATCTTTGGTGTTTTGAAGGACATAAGTGTGTGTGTGTGTGGGGGGGGGGGGTGTTAAGAAGCAACTAACCTGAGCAATTCCTCCAGTAGGGTCTCTTTGTAGAGTTTCCAGCCATTGGTAGAACATCCAAGTATAAACAAATGAAAATGTTGAATAACATACTTTGTAAAAAGCCTTTTCACAGGTTAGGAAGGAAGGAACTATAAAGTTAGGTGACTTCACAGAAATCTGCAGCTGCAAGGCATTCTCCAAATAAATACCTTAGTAATGTCTGAAGTGCTGAGAATGAAGGAATATGGCTGGGATTAAGAGGAGGAAGTGGAGAGTTTCAGGCGATATTTGTTCTGGAGGTCAACCCTACATGTGCAGAGCCAGTCTGTTGGCACATGCATTCTTTCTGCTGGTGTACCCCTCCTCTGACCCTATTCCTGGTGCTAAAGAATCTTCCCCCATAAAACTGCAACCTTAGAAAGCTATACGCTTGGTGGATGGCAAAATGCCATGCTCCGTTCCTCATTAAGTTACAAGGGACTTGGCCTTGCTTATCAATAGAAGAAGAGAGGAAGGGGTGGGAGAATCCCTCTTCTAATAGTGAGAAGGTCAGAAGCTGGTCTGACCTGAGTGTACAGACTGAATTTACATTTCTTTGTGGGATGGGGGGATGCCAGGCTGGGAGTATCCCTGTGTGATTGACAGAACAAAACATTAGTCCTCTCAGAAGGAGCCCACTTTTACCCTGAACCTCAAAAGGTTTTTCAGATACTGTACTAAGGGAAATAAAAAGAGCTCAAGTCACATAAAGCAGTAAGAGATGACAAGAACAGGAAATACTCTAAACATACAAAAGTGTAAAGGTCTTAAACTGAAATATAAATTGAAGGTTTATTTTAAAAAAAACTAGTAAGTAAAATTATGATAGTAAGAATTTTAAGTTCAACAGGTGGTCTTGCCAGATTTGAACATAGCTGAATAAAGAATTAGAGAAGTAGAAGACAGGAATTATTCCGAAAGCATTTCTGAGAGAATTTGAGATGGCTTACTAAGTATAAAAGACAATCAGACGGAAAGGGAAGATGATGGCTTGAAGATTCCCCAGGACGAATGGAGTATAACAGATTGCAAGAGCAGGATGAAAATACAGACTCGGTGCAGCGCATTCCGAGCGTGGAGCCTCCTCACAGCTGCAGAGCCGCTCCTGGGTACCAGAAAAGATGACACACCCAGATTCAAAGGACAGTTGTTCACATGGTGCATCATGTCTGGAAGAGAAACAAAACTTTTTCAAACTAGAATTCTGTATTCTGTAAAACTGTGTTTTAGGAACAAGGGCAGACTAAAATCCTTTTTGTTTATTTATTGTTTTAAAGATTGACAGAACTCAAGAAGCATGTCAAGTTAGGCATTAAGAAAGAAATTATAAACCAGGCACGGTGACACACGCAGGAGGCAGAGGCACACGGGTCTCTGTGAGTTTGAGGCTAGCCTGGCCAACATAGTCCCCAGCTAAACAGGACTCCGTGGTGAACAGAAGGAAGTTACAGGGCTGGGGATGTAGCTCAGTGGCAGGGTCCTTTCCTAGAATGCATGAGCCATAGATTCAAGCCCAGCACCATTTACAAATATACATTAATACGTAAGGCGGAAGGAAAACTGATAATAGGTAAACATTCGAATGAAGTGGAGGACTAGTAGCATTGTCTTGATATATATATATATATATATATATATATATATATATATA
>CABHPP010130701.1:3028-30103 GCA_902168425.1 Peromyscus attwateri | reverse complement strand
AGTTCCCTCCAGCTCTTTTAAGGGCATACTCCATTCATGAGGATAGGGCCGTCATGACTGAATCAATTCTCCAAAGGCCCTTCCTCTTCATACCACTACAGAGGAGATTAAATTTTAATATTTGCATTTGGAGTGGAAGGTGTGATTCAAACTATAACAGTTGCTTGTATTTTTAAAAATGGGAGTAGTTTACTTGATCTCCTATATGACATCATGGCTTCCAAAGCTGTGCCTTAAATTCCCAATACCCATTCCCAGCTTTGTAGGACAGGAAACCACAGCAAAGGTATGTAAGGGAATGAATGAATGAATGAATGAACAGTTGTCAGCCGCTGCTTTCAGGGCTCTAGATGACAGTGTTTGGCAATAGTTAGATCCAAATCCCTATCCTTCCAATTACTCTACAGGTCCCAGCCAGCAGCAGGAATGAGGTTTGGGGAAGGACCATGACATTTACCTTGCCCTTGGGTCAGTTCTGAGCCACTTTCCGAACGTAAGAGGTACCATACCCTAGCTTCATTTCTTGGTTTATTGCCCTTTGAATGACTTAAGTCTCATGAAAATTTGCTGCTTTAGTAAATCTTTCCCCAGTAATCTTACAATTTCTGGCCATATATTACTGTCTGTCTTCCCAAAGAGGGCTGTCAAGGAAAGAAACCAAAGACTATAGTAATTAAATATGTGCATTTCAATGGATGCCATTTATATTTTGCTTATGTGTTTTGTTTATATTAGTTCTGTGAGAAAAAATATTCAAACTTCATTTTCTGCTTACGACTAGTACATTTACTGTGGTGAAAGAGACAGAAAGAGAAAGAAAGAAAGAAAAAAGAGAAAGAACCTACCAATAAAAAAAATTTCAGGAGCATTTGGTTGTAATTTGTGACATTTTCAAAACACTGTGCAATTGAAAAGATTGAGAGTGTAATTACTTGATGCTCAGCTTTAGGCTTAGCGAAATTTTTTTTCTTTTTTTTCAAGGACATTATTATTGAATGGAATCCTGTTTAAAGAGGTTCTTGCCAATTACCCACATGACACTCTGGCCCTGAAGGGCTTTACTGGTGTGTGAATAGTTTGTCATGTGGAATTCTGAGGTTTTTTCAGGGTCTTGTGGAGGTTTTATATATATAATAGTTGCTGGTAAGAGGAAGTCAGGACGCTGAATAATAATGTGGTTTTAGCTCTGTTGTTGGTTATCAGGAGTCTCATGAGGCAAGTTTGAGCTTAGAAACCTGTTTTCTTAACACTTCATCCATCAGAGAAGAGGGCCAGGGAAGTTCTGTTCCACTCACCCTTAAGCATCTCGTGGCAATGTGAAGGTATCTCCAGGTAGATGTCGCATTTTAGGGCAGCCTGACATGTGGTGGGTTGAACATGTGGTTTGTATTCAGCAAGATGGTTCCCACTAAGGCCCCCTAATGCTTTCAAGATGCTGATAGAGCCATTAATGGCTCTTGGAGAAAGATTAGATTTTCAATTAAAATGAAGCCAATTTTGAAGAACGAGTTGGTAGTATTACTGGCCTAAAATAAACTTAGGAGTGTGCCTGGGTCGGGGGGACATCAGGCTTTCTGGAGCAGTAGGAGCTTAGTATAACCTCCCCCCTCAAAAGCAAATGATAAAACTTGACAAAGTGGTAAAATCAACTGTTGCAAGACTCTGGAAATCAACCAAAGGCATAGGACACATTGAGAACATCTATTTAGAGAAGTGATTGACTTAGGAACACTGGGCATAGGTGGGATTTTATCCTGGAGCTGCTCCTGTCTGTTCACCCTCTTCTCCCAGTTCCATTTGTGTGGTAGCTCTGCTGGGGAGTGAAGGCTGGAGGAAAAAGGTAATCATGCTGCTAGAAGGGTCTGAGTTGATTTCGAAGAGAATTTTGACCCAAAAAAGTTATGTAACGAGAAAACCATTTAGAGATCACAACTTGTGCAACTAGTCCTAGGTTTATGGGAATAATTGTGAACAACAGATTATAGCTAGAGTTTTTCTAGTCCTGCCTGGCCCACAGTCAGGACAAATCTCTCTAACCCGCCAGTCCCACAGCCGCTCAGACCCAACCAAGTAAACAGAGACTTATATTGCTTACAAACTGTATGGCCGTGGCAGGCTTCTTGCTAACTGTTCTTATATCTTAAATTAGTCCATTTCCATAAATCTATACCTTGCCACGTGGTTCGTGGCTTACCGGTGTCTTCACATGCTTCTTGTCATGATGGCGGCTGGCAGTGTCCTTTCACTCCGCCTTCTACTTCCCAGAATTCTCCTCTCCTTGTCCTGCTTACTTCCTGCCTGGCCACTGGCCAATCAGTGTTTTATTTATTGACCAATCAGAGCAATTTGACATACAGACCACCCCACAACAGATAAGTAGATGAGTGAGACAATTCATAGGGAGATGCACACAGGGTGCCTTGATAAGCTCGGACATAGCCTGGTGATCTGAAAGGCTGTGTTTTTTAGGCCCGACTGTTGGCAGTCTCAAGAGTCATCAGAGGAAGGACCTTTCTATCTACTCAAATGCTCTGGCTGAATGTGAGGCCTCATATCTGTTCAGCAGAGACATGAAAAAAAAAAAAAAGCAAGTTCTGATTTGCAAACCACTTGATCTGTATACTCTTGGGCTCCCCACAGATGCACCTCACTGATTTGGGGTGCTTGAGTCTTAACTTACCATCAGTCATTGGCTAACTCCTAAGCTCCGCCGGAGGATGAATCTCAGGAAGTGGACTTAACAAGCTACACACTAGTGACCTCATACCGAGGAAGAAAAGATTGTAGAATGAGTGCAAGGATTTCTCAAAATAGGAGGAAAGACAAGAACTCTTAGTGGAGGGAGCATGTATAATGTGAGGCACTTTGTCTTAGAGGGGGGAGGGAAGGACGGAGGGAGGGGAGGAGAGGAGGGGGGAGGAGGAGAGAAGGGAGAGAGAAAGAGAGACATCATCAGAAAGAGGGACATGGGGTCCTTTCACAAAAGGCAAAAAACAGTCAAGAGAAACTATCTCTGAGGGAGCCCGGATGTTGGAGCTGGCAGAAAAATATTTGAAAGTAAGTATTATAAATGTATCTAAAGAATGGCTGGAAGCCATATTTAAGGAAATAAAAGCAAGTATGATAATAATTACTCATCAACTAGAGAATCCCAATAAAGGGAAATCATAATAAAATGAAAGATCCAGAGTTGAATAATAACTATTTGTTTTCTTTAAATTGAGAAGTTGAGCAGTTTTGAGTTGACAGAAGAATCAGTGAAACAGGCAAATCAATAAAGATTATTCAAACTGAACATTAAAAAAAACAAAACCCCAGAAGCTGAGAGATCCAAGAAAGCCATCAAGATTACCAGTGTACTCATAATGGGAACCCCACCCCACAAGAAGGGATAAGAGGGTAGTTAAAAAATTAATTGCTGTCTTTCTCTTCCGGTCCCTGGCGCTTCGGGAGCCGCCGATTACTGTTCCGACATGGCCAAGTCCAAGAACCACACACAACCAATCTCGAAAATGGCACAGAAATGGTATCAAGAAACCCCGGTCACAAAGATACGAATCTCTTAAGGGGGTGGACCCCAAGTTCCTGAGGAACATGCGCTTTGCCAAGAGGCACAACAAGAAAGGCCTGAAGAAGATGCAGGCCAACAATGCAAAGGCAGTGAGTTCGGGTGCAGAGGCCATCAAGGCCCTTGTGAAGCCCAAGGCAGTTAAGCCCAAGATGCCAAAGGGCCCCAGCCTCAAGCTCAGCCGTCTCGCTTTCATCGCCCACCCCAAGCTCGGGAAGCGGATTAGAAGCTACATGGCCAAGGGTCGTAGGCTCTGCCAGCCAAAGCCCAAGGCTCAAACCAAGGCAGAGGCCTCAGCTCCAGCTCAGGCTCCCAAAGGTGCCCAGGCCCCTGTGAAGGCCCCATAGAAAAGGTTTCTGTCTGCCAGACAGATGGACTGGTGTGACACACCTACACACTATTTGCAGGTGATCAGGACCCCATGCTGTTTTTACAAATAAACTTGAGGCAGGATCTGTTAAAAAAATTTAATTGCTAAAATACCCCAAATATATGAAACATTTACCTAGGCACCCAAGAGGCACTATGCAAATAGTATAAACATGAAGAGATCCATGCATTATTGTCAGACTGGAGAAAAATAAAGACAAAGATTTGGAAAGAACCAAAGAGAAATATCTCATCATACACACAGAAATGAGGTTCTCATCCAGGGTCACAGTAGATTGTTTTTAGAAATAATGAAGAATGAGACAATCAATGGGTTGACATATTGAAATACTGAAAAACATCAAGAATTTTATGCTGAGTAATTTTTATGTTTCAGAAATGAAGAAAATCAACAATATCCCCAGATTAAGACAGAGAGGTCCTATCTTTAGATGGCTTGTCTTAGAAATGCCCTTAGAGGAAACCATTACACAAAGATGGAGAGTGTGCTTATAAATAGAACTATGTAAATATAGGTTTTTTTTTTTTTTTTTTTGAGGCAGGGTCTTGAACTGTCCTGGAACTCACTTATGTAGCCTAGGCAAACAACAGTCCAGCAATCCTGCTGCCCCAGTTTCCCAAGTGCTGGTATTGTAGCTATTTTCCTCTTAGTTCTTAAAAGTTAATTATATAACAAATTATAAAATGGAGTTTGTTTCAGGAAGGTAGGGTAGAGTTGTAACATCAGAAAGTCAATTAACTAAATCCAAACCTACTACCTGCCCTAAACTCAACAAACAAATGAAACAAAAGGGAGATTAAACAAGACACTTTAGAATAATCAGTGGATCATTAAAGAAATTAGGAAAGTTAATAAATTTCTGGAGTCCAATGAAAATGGACACAGAGCATCAGGATCTGTGGGAAATAGCAAAAAGCATTCTAATAAGGAGATTTATGACTATGAGAGCTTACATGGGGTCAGAAAACAAGTGTGTAACTTGATGCATCTCTATGTCTTATAAAGGTAAGGACAAAATGAATCCAAAAGCAGTAGAAAGAAAGGAATGATGTCATATGAAATAAAATCTCAAAGTTGGTAAAAGGAACCTCAGAAACAGACTTGGCTTTTTGAAAGGATAAAATTGAAAAACCCTTGACCAACTTAACTGAAAGAAGGCCATGTTGATAGATGTAAAGATGAAATCTCTGGAGATGTTACAACAAATACTACCAGAATCTAGAGGACTTCCAGGGATTATTTTGAAACCTCATACTTCAATAAATGAGAGAATTTAGTAGAAATGAATAAATTTTCAGCTATGACTCACTATGGTCTAACAAGAGGAAGAGGCAGATTAATAAAGGGATGAGATTGAAGTAGTAACAAGTTTTCTAACAAAGAAGATGCTAGGAGAGACAGATCCACTCCTGAATTTTACCTTATCTTTAGAAGAACTAGCTCCCATGCTCTCAGACTAGTTCATAAAGTCAGAAGGAAGGACTCATCCCAAACTATTCTGTGAAGCCAGGAGGAACCCAATATTCAAACCGAACTAGGATATGACTAGTAAAGAAAATGACATCAGTGACTTTTATGAAGCTAGATCCAGAGGTCCTCAACAAAATACTTGGAAGTTCAATTTAACAGCATATTAAAAAGAATATTAAACTTTCATTCTAGGGATGATAGTTTGACAGTCATGAGATAGTAAGTATAATTTAGCATACAAAGTACAAAAACATCCCAATGTTCAGTAGATGACTTTTTAATAAAAATTAACATCCCTTCTTGATTCCCCCAAAAGAGGTACTATTTCAGAACAATAAAGGCTTATATGTAACAAATCTATAGACCGTGCCATGAGTGTTGAAATTAAATGCATTTCCTCTAGAATGAATAAGACATGGTACCCATTCTCATCACTCTTACTCAATATAGTTAGTGAAATTTTAGCCTTAGCAACATGGCAAAAACAAGACAAACAAAAAACCAAAAAGAAAAGAACAGCAAAACAGATCAACTAACCAAACAAAAAACCCAAGATAAAATCAGGAGGAAGAAGTAAAGCTGTGCCTATTTGCAGATGCTAGGATTCTATAATTAGAAAATCTTAAAGATTTAAACAAAATACTTCTAGGCCCAGAATATTCAGTGAAGTAGAAGTATACAAAATATATACTAATAAAAAACAAAAACAACAAAACCCCAAAACTGTGGTTTTTTAACATGTACACAAAATAAACCCAGTGAGAAAGAAATTGGGAAAACTGTCCCATTCACAATAGCTTCAAAAAGAATAAAATAACTAGGAATAAATCTAACCGATGAGCAGAGAGACCTTTACAGAGAAATCTATAAAACACCAAAGAAAGAAATTAAAGAGGATTCTGTGAGCTGGAAGGGCCACCCATGTTCATGGATCAGCAGAATCAATATTGCTAAAATGTCTATCATATCAAAATACTGATGACATTGTTCTCCGAACTTGAAAAAGAGCTCCTAAAGTGCATAGGGAAACAGACTACCTCAAATAGTTTAAACAATCCTGAACAAAAGAGTAAAGCTGGAGGCATCTCAGTACCTGCTCTCCATCACATTACAACCACGAGAGCAAAAACTGGCATTGTCTAGGCATAAAAACAGATGCATTGACCAAGGGGATACTGATGAACACACAGAAATGAATCCAAGCACCTCTAGACATTCGATTTTCCACAAAAGTGCAAAAATGTCTCCTGGAAAAGAGATAGCTTTTTAGCAAATTATGTTGGGAGAATTGAGTATCCACATGCAGAAGATTGATCTAGATCTTGCTTGCTCATAAAAAAACAAAAACAAAACCAAAAAAAACCCAAACTTGATGGAAGGCCTTATAAGAATATCTAAAACTTTGAAATCACTAGGATAAAATAGACTCATTACTTATTCTCAGCTGTGACCAAATGTCTGACAAGGAAGTCACTTGAAGGTTTGAGAATGCAGTCCATCATGGTTTTATACCCAAAAGTGGTGTACGTGGTTCATGTGGTAGTTCTGTTTCCAGTGTTTTGAGAAACCTCCATCTTGATTTCCAGACTGGCTGCACAAACTTACAGTCCCACCAGTAATGAATGAGATTCCTCTTCTCCTATGTCTTTGCCAGCATTTGTTGACATTTTTCCTTGATAATAGCCATTCTGTCTACAGAGAGATGATGTCCTAAAAGTCTTAATTTACATTTCCCTAATGGCTAAGGGTGTTAACACTTTAAAAAACATGGTTGGCTGTTTTATTTCTTCTTTTGAGACTCTTCTATTCAGTTCATTAGTCAGTTTATTGATCAGATGATTTACTTATTTGGGGTTTAATTTTTTTGTAGTTCTTTATATATACTATATATTAATCCTTTGCATGATATGAACAATGGTGTGCGTGCGTGCGTGTATGTGTGTGTGTGTGTGTGTGTGTTCCATTCTAGGTTATGACTTGGCTCTCATGATTGTTTCCTTTGTTGTTCAGAAGCTTTTTAATTTTATATAATCCCATTTGGAAATCCATAGAGTTATTTCCTGTGACATTGGATTGCTGGTTAGGACATCCTTGCTCCTTATAGTGAAGTGTTTTGTTTTACATGTCGCGCTAACACTTTCAAAGATTAAGGTTTTTACATTAAGGTTTTTGATTTTTGTGCAGATGAGGGATGTGGATTTAATTTCATTCTTCTGCATATGGAAATCCAGTTCCTAGCAGAATTTGTTGAAAGGACTCTTTTCTCCAATGTATGTTTTTGGAAGCTTTGTCAAAAATGAAGTGGCTCTAACTGTGTGCATTTATTCCTGGGTCCTCTATTGCATTTCACTGGTTGGAATATCTGTTTTTGTGCAAGCATCATGCTGTTTTTGCCACTATGGCTTTGCGTTGTAGACTGATAATAGGTGTTACGTATGGTACCTCTAACATTGCTCTTTCTGCAAAGGATTCCTTAGATATTCAGGGTATTTTGTGCTGCCATATATTGGTGAAATTATTAAGGCCACTCCACGTAGTTAAAGGGGAGGTTTATTTAATGGCGTAACTTACAAATGAAGGAATAGGTAGATCGCAGGGTCTGGGAAGGACGTAGCGCAGTCCGGTGGTGTTCTCTGGAGAACTCTGCTCGGTCCACCTCCAGCGTCCAGGGTCTGGGGGCCAAGAGAGGGTGGCGCATCCAGATCTCGGGTCTTCAGGGTCCTCTCTTGGCCCCACCTTGTAGGTGTGATAGTTACCGAAGCCTCAATGGGGGTTGAAACTTCCAGACCAAAGCTGGAATGACTACCCACTACAGTCATATGTATTTTAGAATTGTTTCTACATGTCAGTTAAGAATGTCATTGAAAATGTGGTGGGGTTACATTGAATCTGTAGATGGCTTTCAGTACTATTGCCAGTTTCACAATATTAGGTCTGCCTGTGCATGAACATGGGAAGTCTTTGCATCTTCTAAAAGTCTCCTTTTCATTGTAGAGATCTTCTAAATCCTTGAGTATGTTTATTATCCCACATATTTAGTTTTTTTGAAGCTTTTATAAATGTGACCCACTTTTTTTCTTGGCCAGTTTATCAATATAGAAAAACTACTAATTTTTGCAAGTTCATTTTGCACCTTGCTACTTTGCAGAAAGGATTTATCAGGTCTAAAAGTACTTTAGTGAGTCTTTAGGGTCTGTTAAGTATAGGATCACATCATATGTAACTAGGGATATTTTGACTTTTTCTTTTCCTATCTGTACCCTTTTTATTTCTTTTTCTTGTCTTATTGCTTTGGCTAAGACTTCAAGTTCTTTGTGGAGAGAGGAGAGGACACTCTTGTCTAATTCAGATGTTAGAGTTTCAGTTTTCCCCAGTTAGTACACTGTTGTCTATAGGTTTGTTGTATACAGACTTCAATATGTTGAAGTATAGTCCTTCTGTTTCTAGTTTCTTCAGAGCTTAAAAGAAAGATTTATTTATTTATGTGAGTGTTTTTCCTGTTGTGTCAGGTGTACCACACACATGCAGTGTCCATGGAGTCCAGAAGAAGATGTTGGATCCCCTGGAACTGGAATTACAGACAGTTGCGAGCTGTCATGTGGGTGCTGGGAATTGAACCTGTGCTCTTGATAGCTGAGCTGTCTTTCCAGCCTTCTCACAACTTTCCTTATAAAGCGATGTTGCACTTTGTTGAAGGCCTTTTCTGCATGACTAAGATAATCACGTGGTTTCTGTAATTAAGTCTATTTATGTGCTGAATTACACTTACTGGTTTGTGTATGTTGAATAAACCTTGCATTCCTGGTATGAAGTCGACTTGGTCATGGTGTGTAGTCTTCTTAATGTATTGTTCAATTTGCAAGAATTTTATTGAACCTTTGAATATTTTCTTTGGGGGGAGCTGGTCTTTAGTTTCCTTCCCCCCCCCATATGTTCTTATTTAGTTTTGGTATCTGGGTGGGGCTGGAATTCCTTCCCATAAGGAGACATAAGCAAAACATCTACCACATTTCCTAAGGTCCCACTGACAAACTGATACATGATTCTGTCAAAGTTCATTCTGGGGGAACCAATGTGTTTATTGGGTTTCCTAACAGAGCATTGGTGAGGGGTTACTTACAGGGATGTGGATATTCTCCCCACAACAGGCTGCACCAGAAAGTCTTTACCTATAATTATTGTGTCAGGACTGCCTGACCTTTTGTGACCATTAAGTTTGTTTTAATAAATTGGAAACCCCAATGCTTGGTGCACATATATTTACAAATTGCTGTGTCTTCTTTATGAATTGTTCCCTTTATTAACACGCAGTGGTCTTTTTATCTCTTCTAATGTTGAGCTGTGGTAATTTCATCAGATATGAGGATAACTACACTGACTTGCTTTTGGTTGGGGTTTGCTTCATAGATTGAGTCTCATCCTTTGACTTTCAGTCTCTATATCTTTATCAATAAGGGATGAGTCTTAGGAACAACAGAAACTTGTATTTAATTTTCTTTCTTTTTAAAAAATTTATTTTATTTTATTTTTTTATTAAGAGATTTTCTATTCATTTTATATATCAACCTCAGATTGCCCTGTCCTCCCTCCTTCCATCCTTGTTTTGTTTTTTGAGATAGGGTTTCTCAGTGTAGCCCTGGCTGTCATGGAATTTGCTCTGTAGACCAGGCTGGTCTCAAACTCAGAGGCTTGCTTCTGCCTCCTAAGTGCTGGGATTAACAGCATGTGCCACCACTGCCCAGTATATTTACTTTTCTAATCTGTTAGTTGAGGCCACATACATCTAAAATTATTATTGAGAAATGTTCACTAGCTCTTGGTGAGATGATTTTCTTTCTCTCTCTCTCTCTCTCTCTCTTCCTTTTTTCCATCTCTCTCTCCCTCCCTCCCTCCCTCCCTCCTCCTCCTTTTCTTCTTCCTCTTTTTTTTTCTTTTTGACAATATTGCCTGTCTTCTGTAGCCTTGGCTTGCTTTGAACTAGTAGATAGCTAAAGATGATCTTGTACTCATGATTTTCTTGCCTCCACCTCCAAAGTGCTAGGATATAGATATGCACTATCTATATTCTGGCCAATTTCCACAATTCTACTGGTTGTTTTTCTGGTAGCTTACATTTCTTTTTCTTTATTCTCCTTTTGGTCAGTATCAGGAATGCTGGTTTACTGTGTTGGACATGTTAGATTCCTCTCTAGCTTTGTTAGTTATGAAATTTGTCCTGTGATTCATGATTGAGACTGTATTTATTTTCCCAATATCTAGCATTCCTTTAAGAAGCATTATTTTTTTTTCTACCAATTCTAGAAGAGAGTTTTAGTTTTGCTGTATATAGCACCCCGGGTTGGCAGTTATTTACTTTCAGGGGTTGAAGTGTATCTGTCCATGCTTTGAAGGTTGCTGGCTTTGAGTTTTGCTGACCCCAGAGCTGATGTTATTAGATGGTTCTGTCTCTGTAGGTGAGTTGGTGTTCCCTTCTAATTAATATTATTTCCTTGCTTTGTGTTTTTGAGGGCTTGACTATAATATGTCTTGGGGGGTTCTTTTCCAGTTATGTCTATTTGGGATTTTAAATGCCTCTAGTATTTGAATGTAATTCCTCCCTTAGATTTGGAATGTTTTTGCTGTAATTTCACTGACCAGTTAGTGTATTCCTAAGCACTAAAGTGTTTGTTTGGCTCTTTCTTCTATCATATAGATGCTTAGGTTTGTTCTCATGATCATATCTCAGGGTCTTGGACACTGTGGTCATGCTGATTTATTTTACCTTATTGACATTTATTTTATTGTAAAAGGATTTATTCTTATTTATATGAGTGTAAATCTCTCTCTGTGTGTCATTGTCTATGGAAGGCAGAGGAGGGAGCTGGATCCTCTGGAGATAGGGTTACAGGTAGTTGTGAGCTCTGCCCAGTGTGGATGCTGGGACCTGAACTCTAGTCCTCCGCAAGAGCAGCAAGCATTCTGAAGCACTGACCCATCTATATCTCAAGCCCCCTTATCGATACGTTAGTGTCGTGTTCCATCAGCTATGTCCTCCAGACATGACATTGTTTCTTTCACTTGGTTGAGTCTGTGGGTAACGGTTTCCATTGTGTTCTTTGATGATTTCACTGAGTTTTTCATTTTCAATATTTCTTTAAAAAAAGAATCTTAACTTCCTTACTGAATTTTTCTTCTATGTTGCTGACATTTTCTTCTCTACTTCTGCTGTTCTCTTCCACTTTGCTGATGTTTCTCCCACAACTTTCCTCTCTAGGGTCTGGACCGAATTCATCTGCTTGTTTATATCCCTTTCAGGTCATTGATAATTTTTTTATCATAAAACTTTAAAAATTATCTGGCAGTTTATTTATTTCAGTTCAATAGTTGAGTTCTGACCTTCTGGAGCCGTCATGCTAGATTGCTTTTTCATGCTTCTTATGTTTTGGTGTTGGGATTTGTGCATCTGCTGGTTTGGATATCTCTTCTGGATTTGGGGTGTTCTTGAACAGCCTACTTTTGGAGATTCAATCCCTAGAACCACTTAATGAGGAAGAAACAAACCATGGTGACAGAGACAACACCACAGCACAGGAGATGCAGAAAACCAGGGGTCATCAATGATTATAGGTCATCAGTGATTATAGGTGTGAAAGTGGCAGCTGCTGGACTATGTGCTGTGCAGTTAGGAACTATCCAGGGTAAGAATGGAAATAGTAAATGAATGAGGTAACAAGGACACAGGGATAGGGAGAAGAAACTTGAATAGACAAAGGCAGAAAGAAGAGGGGGTAGAAAGAATAGAGCAAGATATTAGAAAGAATATTGTTCAACAATAAAAGATTTCCCAACAGTAACATAGTTCAAAGCCCAAATTAGATAAATGTCAGAAGGGGAATAATGAATGGAAACGTAAGAGGAGTAAAAAAGTCAGTGGCTGGAGAGGTGGCTCAGAGGTTGAGTGCTTGCTGCTCTTGCAGAGGACCTGGGTTTGGTTCTTAGTGCCCACATCAGGCAGCTCACAACCGCCTCTAATACTAGTTCTTGGTGACTCAACTCTTTCTCTTCAGGATGTAATGGGCTTCTACACCCACATGGTCCACATAAATTCAGAGAGACAAATTTATACACATAAATTTTTTTTTGGTTTTTCGAGACAGGGTTTCTCTGTGTAGCTTTGAGCCTTTCCTGGAACTCACTTGGTAGCCCAGGCTGGCCTCGAACTCACAGAGATCCGCCTGCCTCTACCTCCCGAGTGCTGGGATTAAAGGCGTGCGCCACCACCGCCCGGCATAAATTTTTTTTTTAAAGCCAGGTGTGGTGGTGCATGACATTAATCCCTGCGCTTGGAAGGCAGACACAGGCAAATCTCTGTGAGTTCAAGGCTAGCCTGATCCTCACAGTGAGCTCTAGTGCAGCCAGACTATACAGACTCTGTTTTCTTTTCTTTTCCTTTGTTTTCTTTTCTTTCCTTTTCTTTTCTTTTCCTTTGTTTTTTCTTTTCTTTCCTTTCCTTTCCTTTCCTTTCCTTTTCTTTCCTTTCCTTTCCTTTCCTTTCCTTTTCTTTTCTTTTCTTTTCTTTCAAAGAAACAGGGTTTCTTTGTGTGGCCCTGGTTGTCCTGGAACTTGCTCTGAAGACCAGTCTGGCTCTGCCTGCCTCTTCCTGAAGATCAGGGGGCAGAGAAAGAACTAGAAGCCTGCCTGGGCTATAATGCTCAAGGCCCTGTTCCCAGTGGCCTGTATCTGCCAACCAGGGCCTTCACCCCAAAGGTTCTACAACCTCCCCAAATAGCACTACTGGATGGAGAGACACAAACCCCTAAGTATAACAGACCATAATGGGGTATTGTTGCTGGAGAATTTCTCTCCAGCTCCCAAGTTCCGCCAGTCCCGGAACCCACTTATAAACACACAAACTCTTACATTATTTAAACTGCTTGGCCATTAGCTCAGGCCTATCATTGTCTAGCTCTTACTCTTATATTTAGCCCATTTCTATTAATCTATACTTTGCCAAGTGGCTCGTGGCTTACCGGTACTTTACATCTTCCTTGTCCTGGTGGCGGCTCCAGGCAGTCTCCCCTATCCTTCCTCAATTCTCCTCTCTGTTAGTCCTGCCTATACTTCCTGTCTGGCTACCGGCCAAGCAGCGTTTATTTGCATATAGCGACATCCACAGCAGGGTATGTACAATATGATCAATGGCCCATTATATGCATGCATGAAATGTTACAACGGAACCCTGCATACTGCAGTAAATCAACATGTGCTAAAAATAAAAACAAAACAGCAGCAAAAAACTGGAAATGTGTGGTGTTTGGGATAGACAAAAGTTTCCTAGGTGGCACATTTTGTTACGTAAATTATACCTCTACCAAGCTGTTAAAAATCATGCCTGTGTCCTCCACTCTGTTGATTAGATAAGTCTAAGGCTCCTGAGAAGCTGCATTTGGTCTACCTGTCTGTCCCTAAAGGTGCAAGAGAACTCCTTGTGGATCATCCCTGTGACTTTAGGCCTGGCAACTGATGAGTAGAATGAGGCAACACAGGTCTCGACTATGAGCCAGGTTTTAAAGGGAAAGGCAGTGTACTCTATGCTCAGGTCTGTTGTTCTCAACTGGACTTCCGGTCTCTGAGCTGTCCTGAAGGTTTGGGATAAAGTTGCTTCAGAAACTACCTGATGGGTATCTCTGCTCCTTCAGTGCAGATTTCTTTTGGGGTGAGTCCTTACATCTTAGCCATTCCAACCTACCATAGAGGTTCCTCTTGCTTTGACTATGTATTTGATCCAGCTGGCAGAGCTTCATTCTTCAGACAACCTGAAGTTAGCTCTTCTCTACAATTTTTCCTGGGTTATTCTTTTTCAGTCTGTGTTTAGAAATGTAGTTCTCTTGTTGTGACTGGGGATGTTTGGATGCATGACTGCAGAGTCAGGTCTATATCTTCAATTTTCAGGCAAGCTTTTTAGTTTCTCTGAGACTGTCTTTTGGAAATCTGCAAAACAGAGACAAATCATAATCATCACAAAAGATGACTGTAAAGATGTCACAAGATTATGTATGGAAAGGCCTTAGCATAACTGGCTGGCACATAATGTTCTCAAGAGTGCTGTGGGTTTGACCATGGTTTCCGAAACTGGGTTTGAACCCACACTTTTTTAAAAAAACTTCAAACAGAGGTAATCTGGGTATGAATTCCCTAATTCTCTGTGTTTCCATTTCTGCATCTATAAAATGAGTATTTTCATTGGGGGGTTCTGAAGAGAAAATGAACTAATATATGGAGAACTAAGGCCAAGGCAGCTGTTGCAACTCTCCCATTAGGCAGTAACATATTCTTATTCCCTTGGAGCAGTATATTTGGCGTATGTGGATTAGACATGAGCATCACAAGAACGCAAAAGTAGTCATTGACTAGGTAGACCTGGTTTGGCTGGGCTGGTGGATTATCAGTGGTGGGTTGTGTGAATCTCCGTGTTACTGGATACCACATGCATCTTTCCATGCACGCTGCCAGTGAGAGGCAGCCCTTTCCCTGCACAGGACTGCCTTTGGGTCAGACTTCTCTGCTGCAATAGATTCAAACCTTAGGTCTCTAAAATCTCTGTGCACAGCATTGTGGCATATGAGATCTTTAGTAAATTGGTCTCTCTGCACAGCAGGTTGCAAGCACCATGAAGTTGAAATACCAAGCTTATGCATGAGATGGTAGCAAGGATCTACTTTGTTCTGTTATATCAGAGATTGTAATTGAAAACTGGCTTATGGCTTTGGGGCTTGTTAAAACACATGAAAGTTGGGAGACCTGATTGATCAGTGATTACCTCTTCTTCAATTTCAGCTGATTATTTACCTTGGAACCAACCAAAACGAGATCTTATTCTTCCATCACACAAGTTCCGACCAGAGTCTACCTGGTTTGAAAACAGAACCACACACCAGGATGACTATACCATAAAAGGCCTTGTGACTACGGTGAGCTGTAAGCCTCCAGCCAAACCAAAGCTCTACAACGTCCCCTTGGAGGATCTAACTAACTACAAGATGAGCTATGTGCCCCACCCTGTGGAGAAGCGCTTTGTTAGAGAGCCTGACAAATTTAGACCCTGTGACATCCCTTTTGAGAACCTGACCACCCACAAAGAGTCCTACCGAGGCCTCCTAGGGGAGCCCGCCAAGAGCTCCAAACCTCCGCCCAAGCTGCCTGCGCACGATATACCTTTCTCTAACAGCACTGAGTTTCAAGATAAGTTCCAAGCTTGGGAAACACCCCAGATAATCTCCAAAGCTCCGGTTCCCTACGTCCTTCCCGAGGAGAAGATGGATCTTTTGACAACTACGCAGACCCATTACAGATACCTTAAGGGTCTCCCGGCTCAGACTTGCCGACCTGTACCTTCCATTAAGAATAGGGGCCATTTCGAAAGCTCCACCACCACCAAGGATGACTACAAGCAGTGGGCAGCTGTGCAGACAAAGCCTGTCAAACCCACTCACCATCTGAGCCTGCCTGTTGAGCCTTTGGACTGCCAGACTACCACTAAGACCTGCTATGTGCCCCACCCACCTGTCACCACTAAAAACTACAAGCCCCCCTGGGTTGGCCCTCAAAACATCCCTGTGGAGGGTCTGACTACTTACTCTATTAGCTTTACTCCCAAGGAAATGGGCAGATGCCCAGCATCATACACGGAGCCCCCGGGCTACATCTTTGAGCAAGTGGATTCTATGGGGCACAGGATATATAGGTCAATTTCTGAGACAGGTTCTAGGCAGAACAGCTGTCTTTCTATACATGATGCAGAAAAGTCTGGCCAGAATGAACTGGAAGTGTCAGCCTGACTTTGAAAAATTATTTAAAAATTGCACAGTACCTTTAAAAGTAGACAGCTAAAGATTATTCATTGAAGAAGAATTTCTCAAAACAGCAACAAAAATTAAAACACCTACCTCAGAATGAAAAATGTTATTATCAACTATAGGATATTTGAATAGCATGAGAATCACTTGAATAAAGGAAAATGACATGTACTCATTGGCTGGTTAACCCTCCCGTAGCCCTCCCTCCCTCTACTGTATCTCTCTAACCCCTTCAGGTCCCTTTTGTTCACGGAATCAAAGATGATCTCAGTGACATTTCTGTGATCTTGATCTAATTGACTCATTGTGTGAATTGAGATGAACCTTTGGCAAGGTTGAAGTGCCAGAGAATAAACCTTATTTTGGGACATTGAATTTGTAGGCTGGTTTGTTCACCCTCGTGTACTTTCCATGCTGAGAGCCGTCTGCGTGGGACTTCAAGAGAGATTTCATATGAACACCTTATTACATCTCAGCAACAGAAGAGATTCTTTGGGCCCAGCCTGGAGTCTTGTTTGGGTTTTCTGTGTACCGGTCTTCTTCACAGGGCATCTGTCTACTTATTTCCTGAATGATATACCAGCAAGGATAATGATGTCTGATTGGGTGTGGTTCTTTCCAGTCCTTGGCGAAGGAAAGGGAGGAGGTCCTGTTGGAATTCCATGGTTAGGAGGACCTGCCAGACTTTTGCCTTCTCTTACATTAGTGTAGGCTCTAGTTTCAGGGAGAAGGGAAAGAAAGGCCATTTGGCAACCAGGCAGTTGAGAGCTGGCCCTAGAGCTGTGAGCAGAAACTATGGGATCTTCTAAATGCTCAGAGCCCAGAATGGATTGCCACAGGCAGTGCAGATTTCTGGGAACTCTGGGCCTGCTTATCTTAACAGCTGTGACCAGATCTGTGAAAAAGCCTGACACAGCAGGGAGCCAGGCTCTTCCCTGGAGATTTCTTGGGCCTAAAGTTTCTTTTGATGTTAAGGTCAAGTTGAAGTAGGAGGGATTGGGGAAGGATATTTCAAGGGGGCTCTCTTTCCAGGCCTAGATGGGCAGAAGATGCAGACTGACACCTGGCATACACACCTGTCTTTCCACACTGAATTTATAAATTATAGGTTGGCTTGTTCACCTTCATGTGCTTTCCATGGAGAGCACAGAAACCCTAAATACTGTGTGGTCCTGGGAACTTGGGGATATGGTGGAGGAGGTGGGATTTTTAGCTTAAGACATTGATGTAGGCTCAGAGATTGGTTTTTCAGTGAGGAGTCTATATGTTCTTCTACCCAGTCTGCCCATGGCTCTCATGTCTAGCCTGGGCTGTTTAAGTTCCCTTCCCTTGCACCTTCACCACAAACTTAGTTTTTATCAGTGGTTTCAGATGCCTGTATCATTTATTTCTCTTGCTGGTCTGAGGTCTGGATACCTACCATTATGGGTGGTAGGGAAGCCCAGAGCAGTTAAGCATGGTCCAAGGCCACACAGAGAAGGAAGGAAGCAAAGTCAACATGTAATCTAAGTTTTCTGATTTCAGATCTGCATTCCACAATGCTGGCATCATTCATCTGTGTCTTAGACCTCCTGGCTGCATGAACCACATCAAACCATATATCTAAGCTTCCTGGGATCTACTAAGTTAATGAAGAATACTGAAAAGGTTAGTGTGACACATGGCTCAGATGTGAACCATCCTCCCCAAACTCATGTATTGAGGACTTGGTATGCAACGTGGTAGTGTTCAGAAGTGGGAGCCTTTGGGAAGTAATTGGATCCTGGTGGTTCTAATTTCAATAATGGATTATTGGATTCATAGCTGAATAGGCTGTTGATGGAAGGCAGTGGAAACTTTAGGGGCTGGAGCCTTGTTAGAGCAGTGGTTCTCCACCTTCCTAATGCTGCGGCCCTTTAATACAGTTCCCCATGGTGTGGGGACCCCAATGCTGCCACCTCATAACTGTAATTTTGCTACTGTTAGAAATCGTAATGTAAATATCTGTGTTTTATGACGATCTTAGGTGACTCCTCTGAAAGGGTTGTTTGAACTCCAAAAGTGTTGAGATCCACAAGTTGAGAACTGCTGTCAGAGGAACTCCGTTCCTGTCCTTGACACCTTTGTTTTTGCTTCCTAGGTACTTGGTACTTCTGCACTCCCCACTGTGATGTTCCCCTGAATGTTCCCACAGGGCCAGAAACAGTGGAGCAGGTAACTCTGGGCTGCAACCACCAAGGCTGTGAGCAGAAATGCATTTACCTTCATTGAGAAAAATCGAGGTCTTGCCACTCATAGAGGCCTGCTGAGAACAGGATAACTGAAAGGCAAATATGCCTGGAAGGCTGAGTTACAAAGCCATTTTTGCTGGTATAAGCAAGGTCTCTGGAACTAAAGAGAGTACACAGCTCTTCCTAAACTTGAAGGTGTTTATGCCTGAGATGAAACTGAGCTCTGTGGTTGATATATTGTGCACCCCAATAAACTTATCTGGGGGTCAGAGAACAGAACAGCCATAATATTAAATATAGAGGTTAGGCAGTGGTAGCACATGCCTTTAATCCTAGCATTCCAAGGGCAGAGATCTATGAATTCAAAGTCACACTGGGAACAGCCAGGCATGGTGACACATGCCTTTAATCCCAGGAAGTGATGGCAGAAAGCAGAAAGGTATATAAGGCATGAATACCAGGAACTAGAGTTGATTAAGCTTTGAGGCTTTTGAGCAACAGTTCAGCTGAGATTCATTCTGGATGAGGACTGAGAGGCTTCCAGTCTGAGGAAACAGGATCAGCTAAGGAATTGGCAAGGTGAGGAGGCTGTGGCTGGTTCTGTTTCTCTGATCTTTCAGCGTTCACCCCAATACCTTGGCTTCAGGTTTGATTTTATTAATAAGGCCTTTTAAGATTCATGCTACAGAGCTCTACAAGACATGTGCTTATGTGTACAAAGTAAAAATAACACAGTGACTCCCTTAGGCAAACCAGACAGAACCGGAATAATCTGGGTGACTTGGGCCATGGAAAAAGTGGTGTGGCATGGTTCATGCTAAAATCTGAAGCCACCTTCCTGTAAAGGACACTGGACAGAGTCCATGTGATGCTGTCCCTCTCCTGGGTTGAAACCAACAAAGTATAAGTAAATAAAAATGTATTTGGGCTCTTGTAAGAAAGAAAGAGAGTTGGTTTTGGTCTTGGCTCGGTGCCTCACACCTTTAATCCCATCGCTTGGGAGGCAGGGGCAGGCAGATCTCTGAGTTCGAGGCCAGCCTGGTCTCTGCACCGAGTTCCAGGCCAGCTAAGGTTACATAGACCCTGTCTTGAAACAGCAACAATGACAACAGCAGCACCAAATCCCACTTCTCAAGTCCCCGAAACAAAAACCAACCGTCCCCAAGGTAAAAAGTTGCTCTCCACTCAGATAGATATCTGTCACGGTGACAACAGGGAGGCTATAATAACACAGATTTTATTTTTGTTGCATCTGTTAAAAAAATGACTTTATCTGAAAATGCTTTTGCAAATTCAGCAATCGCCATTGCAGTCCCACATGTGCAGATATTTGCCGTGCTGGTTATAGGTGTCACAACTGGGTGGGACTCTTAATTGCTTCTCTCCCTTGGCAGCTTGCATAGTACTTTCTGGTACTATGGAAGCTAAGACTTACCGGTTTTCATTAATACTTGTCCTCACGTTCCGTTACTTTAGATGTGGTCTGTTTGGGTGACTGGATTTTAAGTTTCTGTAGTGTGTCCCTTTTCTCCCTTTCCCTCAGTGTAGTTAGATGACAGTTCTTGGGAACCTCAAGGTTTTCTCATGTTTCTGACTGCTAGAAGGAAAGATGCTTCTCAGCTGTGTACTTGTCAAGAGTAAGCAGGCAAGGCAGGTGGGGGCAAGCACAGTCCTAATTGTAGACTGACTGCTGGCTCCCTAGCCCCTCCAGCTATCGCCCAAGCCCACATCTGCTTAGCAGGTCTGTGGGGGGCAGGGAGGGCAGACAGAGGCCCTTCTGAGCATAAATGCTGGAGCTGGGGGGGCAGGAGGGGTGTTTTCTTTGGCAGAGCAGACCCTGAATTTGCACGTGGCTTTCCAAGCAGGTGCTTGGCCCCTCCCCACCTGGGGGTGCAAGAGGAGCCCGGGAGCCCATGAACCTTCCAGAACATGTGCTGCATGCTGGAAAAAGCATCAAAGCAATGATAAGCTGGATTTTCTTTCAGGCCTGTCCTGAGCCCCAGGTGCCCCCAGTCCTTGCCTCTGGATCTTTAGAGACTGACATGAGAAATCCTGATGTCTTTTCCTTGCCAAGCCTCAGGGTGGCTGCAAACCCAGCTGTGGGTCTTTCTGAAAGAGTCACGAAATTCCTGCTCCTCTTGCTTGAGTTTGTATTGGCTGCTCTGCTTCTGCTTACCTGCTCAGGGCCAGCATTTTCAATGACAAAGCAAGGTGTAGTTACCTCCTGTTTCCCCAAATTCCCATCCATTCCATTACAGGGCCATAAATGGGGAGGCCCACAAGTAGTCTTCACGCAGGCAAATAGCGACTTGAGAGTTAGAGGCCCACAACATGCCTGAAAAATGACTGAGATCTGGCTTGTGTGCCAATGGATGACTTATAAATGAAGAAATGGAATTTTTCTTTGGACTATGAGCTCTCCTGGGTTTAAAGAGAAAAAAAAAAAAGACTTTATTTTACAGTTTCTAAGAACGGTTCAATGCTTACTGTTAAATTGGAGTTCTTTAGCAAAGGTTGCAAGACTTTCCATAGTCAAGGTCACTTATTTGAAAACTTGAGCTGTTCAAAACCAAGCAGGAACCTGGAAACCAGCAGCCATTAAGGTGCCCAAATCACCCTTGAAATGGAGTTCAGGCACAGCCACTTGTACTTTACATAGTGCGTCTGCTGTCTTGGATCTGTCACCCAACTCCTTTCCCAAAAATGTGTACCCAGGCACAGGGGCAGAAAAGAGACCCCTTGGGCAGGGTTGTGTGTGTGTGTGTGTGTGTGTGTGTGTGTGTGTGTGTGTGTGTGTATGGGGGGAGATTTCATATGCAGGTCTGTTCCTCTGCCATGGCCAAGTTGTAAATCCCATTGTGGGAAGGTTGGTATGTTGATCTTATCAAGGGCTTCTGGGATCCTAACCTCCTTCAGAAGCTGTTATCAGAGCGCCCACTTTCCTGTCAGGAGTTTCTCAGCCCACCTGAGGTTTGGGGGTTATTAGCTCTTCAACCACAGAGTATGGGGGGACACAGCTAGAGGGAGACACGTTTACAACAACTAAGGAGCGATAGCTGATAACTTGGCAGTGAGACTAGAGACCAAAAATATTTTAAAAGGTGGAAATCAAAAGTATAGCGGTTCAGGAATTATGGCCCCAATGTAATAAAGAGAAGTCTGTATATGTGCACACATATTTTATTAAGTCTGGGAAAAATACACTATGGGTTGTGCTTATGACCCCAATTTAGAAAAATGACTAAAAAATTACACACATACATTTTTAAAGGCTGGAAAAATGCATCAACAGTGTTGAATAAATGAATTCCCATTTGTCTCATTTATCCAGAATAACAAGGGAGTGGGGATTTGCAGTATTTTAATATTAGGTTAACAGACAGGTAATGTGTATCAGCTTCTCCTAAGGTGTTTTCTTGTGGACTGTAAGCCTCATGATATGCTTTTTCCAAAGCAGTTCACTAGACATGTGTGGGCAAAGCTTCCTGTGTAGCCTCCTAATGCAGAATAATAATGCATGCTTATATTTTGAAGTTTTTGGGATGCTATAGAGTAAAGAAACCTTGTTTAACTTTGTATAACCCAGAGTAGGAATTAGCATGCTTACAATTGTAAGTGCTCAAGGACAAAAAATTTCTTGGCTCGGGCAACTGAACAATCTAGGACTTCATTGTTGGCTGCAGATGGAGTTGGATGCATGGAGGGGCCCCAGTGATGTGATGAGGTCTTGTTCTCTGTCTGTCCGATTTATTTTCTTCTGTGTTGCTTTCTAAGGCAGGCCTGGTCAGTGTGAGCATTTCTAGTGACTCTAAGCTTACTGCATCCTCTCACCCCGCAAGCCCAGAGGCTCCAGGAAAGATTCTAGTCTCTTGCTGGCTTTAAGTCTGATTTCCAAGCTGATTGTCATGGCAATAGAAAAAATGCCTATTGTCCAGGCCTAAACTGGGGTCCATTTCTGCACTGAGGAGTGTGTGTGGGGTCAAACCATGCGAACCACATGAATAACACAAGGCTGGAGGTGGCGTGAGCTCTCAAGGGAGAACTGAAATGTAGTTTCCAGGGAAGGGAGGGATGAATGCTGAGCAGACAGAAACATCATTTTTAAACTCTGACAATAAGTCCTTTTTATTGTGTAAAACCTATTGGAACACACATCAAGAAATACTGCCAAGTACTCATCATAAATTTTTTTTCAAGTAAGTTTGGAAGACAATAAAATACACATGCCATGCAAACATGTGGTGCAGCCTCCTTTGATAATCCTGGAACCTCACTGGATTCTGCAGGGCCTCAGGGTCCTCTCTGAATGTTGAAACATCCTGGCTGTTGACTATTTAGATTGTGGCTTCTTGATAAATGGGAGGTTAGGTCCAGCCAGAGTGCAGGATGAAGGGAGCCTGGGAAAGTTTATGATGGGCCATGGGCTTGTGTGTGTCCTAGGTAAAACCCTGTAGACTACTGTAGAAGCATGGTTAGTGCCATCCCCCTTAATCCACCCAAGTGCACCCAGATCAAACAGGCAGCTGAGGCTCAAAGAGGTTAAGCAACTTGGCAAATTCTTCACAGGGTTGCCCAGGGGATTAGATGAAAAAATTGTGTGTAAGATAAACCTGTGGACAGAAAAGCAGTTTTTGAATGGTCCTATGGAAGAGAGAATGAGCTAGAGAGATGGAAAGGCTGCTTAGATTGAGAGAAAAGAAGGATCTTTGAGATAATTTAAATGAATGTAGTTTATAGATATGTTACTTTATGTATGGTAGCTGTGTAGGTAGACGTGTGTGTGTGTGTGTATGTGCGCGTGCCTGGTCTATTATAACTAGTACAGGTTAGCATTCAGATTCATCCTGTCAGAGAGAGAGAGAGAGAGAGGGGGAGAGAGAGAGGAGAGAGAGAGGAGAGAGAGAGAAAGAAGAAGGAGAGAGGAGAGAGAGGAGAGAGAGAGAAGAGAGAGAGAAGAGAAGAGAAGAGACAGACAGACAGGGATAAGACAGAAAGACAGCCTAAAGTATTGATTAGGTTACAATAAGGCTGCTTTACACAGCATCCATTTCCTTGGAAATACAAGAGAGGAAGGTTATTTGAAGAGAGTGTAAAACAACAGTTTTTTTTTGAAGCAGGGTCTTGATACATATATAGCCCAGGCTGGCCCTAAACTCATGATCCTCTTCCTTCAGCCTCCTGTGTGTGCTGGGATTATAGGAATGCACCACCATGTCCAATTCTAAATTTATAAGCTCTCTGTTCAAAACAGTTTTTCTTCACTGTAGATAATGGCCCCTTGGGGTTTACTGAAGGAAAAAACTTTTGATTATATTGTAGTCACATCTATCATGTGTATCTCATTATAAAACCTCAAACAATGGTATCTGGGGAGATTTTTTTTTTTTTTTTTGGTTAACAGGTTCTTGAAGAGTCTGTTATTCTCCTACTTTGCTGTGAGCCCAGGACTTGAGGCTCTCTGGTGCCCTTTCTGGGTCTGTGTAGTTCCTTTCAGAATCCTGGGCTGACTGCATCCCCAATGCACTTTTGCCCTAGGAGTGCCTCCAGGTATCTCTTGGTGGCTCTGCAGCATCTTCTTGCCACCCATTTTCTCTGCTTTCAGATGAGTGACAGATGGTGACTCAGAAACCCCGCCTTCTGCCTCCCCGGTCTTATCATATTCCCCCTCTTGGATAACCTAGCCCCTGTGGTCTTAACTCTAGTCATGGGATGTTCTCCTTATCTAGCAATTGTCCCTCCTCCCCCTCCCCCTCCCCCTCCCCCTCCTTCCGTTCCTCCCTTCCTCCCTCCCCCCTCTGTTCTCCCTTTGTCCATCCACCATCTATACATTTATTCATTCCTCCAGAAAGTACATATTTGGTGCTGGATTTTCTTCTGTGTGATCTTTAGGCTCTCTCACTAGAAAAGTCAGACTCAGATCTTGTGCATCGAATTTGCCATGGGGAGGTAGTTTAGTCATAAAAATTCATCACAGTAATGAGACAATACTGTACAGCATAAAATTAAAAGAAACACACAAATCTTTATTAACATGAGTATGTCACTTGTCAAGAAGCCATAAGCACACAGGAAAATGTAATCAGGATGAAGTAGAGGCTAGGAAGGAGAGGGTGTCACTGAGATGTGAGGTTTAAAGGAGGAAGTCAAGGGGATATCCGGGAACAGCTAGAGCAAAGGCTCTGACGTGGCTGTATTTCTGTCTAGGTGTGTCCAGGAAGAAGGAAGGAGGCCAATCAAGGAGTGCCAAAGTCAAGTTTGGAACTGGGTAACATGGAGATCTGGCTTGTGAAAACTAGCATTGTGGCCATTCAGACTGCTTGAGGAGGCTGTGGGTAGACTGAGTCAGAGACCAGTGGCAAATGTACTGCATGGAGCATGACGCAGGCTCACCCTTACGGATTGTGATATAGGCTCACCCTTAGGGGTAGAAGTGGGAGTTATGAGAGTAGTGTTACATTCTGGATGTGTTCCAAAGGCAGGCCATGGCTGTTGCTGATTAGAGAACAATCCAGAATTTTGTCTGAATAATTTTAAAGTTGTTCAAAGGATAGTTGCTATCCTTTGAGATTAGGGAGGACCGATATAGGACATTTGGATGCTGGACAGCCAGCGGGCTGCTTCTGCAGAATGAGGTATGGTGCTTCTGCATAAGACTCTAATTAAAAAGGGGTGACCCCACTATCCTGTGATGTTTGGAAGCTATGTTCTCTGTCTCTGATCCCGCCCTCCAACATCTGTCTATAAGAAAAGGTCCTTGTGGCATGACAGTTTTCAGGCACCAGGGGTAGGTAAGTAACTTTGGTTGTGCTGGGTGTTTTAAGAAAGAGAGAGTGGGAGTTAGCCCAGATGGCAGGCTTAATTTTATCCTTCAACCATAAATCCAATGAGTAGATGTGGGCAGTGGGGGAAGGGAAGAAGAGACAGGAAAGGAGATAGCTTTGTGAAGAGTCTCTTTCTTTGGCCGTAGGAATTATAAAGGGTTTGAAAGCAGAGCTAACAAAACCTGCATTGTCCTTTGAGGAAATTTCTTTGTGCATAGAAGTCATTTTTGCAGAAAAGCAGGTGCAAGTTATTTTGGTAAAAGTGAGCAAGAGGCTGAAGTGCTGTGTTGACACCTGCCTGGCATGACCTCAGCAGGGGTGTGTGACCCCAAGGCCAAATTCTAGAGTAAGCATAAGGGCTGAGTAGCCTGCAGTGAGTAACAGTCCAATACAAGAAGAGACAAG
Organism: Peromyscus attwateri; assembly: GCA_902168425.1. Lineage (NCBI taxonomy): Eukaryota > Metazoa > Chordata > Mammalia > Rodentia > Cricetidae > Peromyscus > Peromyscus attwateri. The sequence continues at coordinate 4,403 of CABHPP010130701.1, read as the reverse complement.
TGTCCTGTAGGAGATGTGTGAAAATCAGAGCTACATTAGAAATATGTTTACAAGTACAACATGCATTAAAACTGCAAATGGATTAACATTTCTTGAGGGAAATGTTTAGCTCTATGCATGGTATGTGTGTTTTAAGTGTTGAAAGTTCACTTTTAAATTATCAGTTTAAAGCTTGAGCAAAACTTTCCGAAAATTATGTTGTTATCATGATGACCAAATGAAATAATTCCTAAAAAAAAAGCTACTTCTCAGCTCTCAAGATTCTAACCAACAGTACATTTCAGGGGTTACTGCTGATATTTTATTTGTTAAAAATTTTAACCAAAGGTGCTTATCCTGGGACTTTGGGAGACTGGCTCTAACAACGAGTTCCCCAAAGTATAAAGAGTATAAAGAGTGGGAAGTTTTTATACTAAGAACTTCAGTGTGGGGCTATTCTTCTCCTGTCCTATTTCTCAGTATCAAAGCATCTTACATTGTTACTGTATGAAACATCAACCCAACCCAGACCCATTGTATAATCTGGCCCTTGGATTTGAGTAAGTACTATTGTAAATATGTAGTTGCTCCAAGGTCAGTGTTCCCATTGTAACAACAGCGAAAACCTTCTCTGCTCAGATCAAGCAAACAGAGTTGGGCTCAGAGAACCCAAATCAGTTCTGGCTTGATTTCCATCATGATGCAGCTAAATTCCCTGGGTAAGACTTAGTCCATTTCTGTAGTTAGAATGCAGCAGAATGGGTAATTTACAAAAAAAGAGGAATTGATTTTCTCATTGCTCTGGAGGCTAGGAACTCTAAGGCCAAGGTGGCAGCATCCTCTGGGAACTGCTCTCTGCCTCCAAGATGACACCTTAGACACTGTGTCCTTGTAAGGGGAGCAACACTGTGTTCTCACATGGCAGAGGGTGGAAGGACAAAGAGAGACAGCTCAGTCCGTCAAGCTCCTTTATCAGACCCCCTTCCTCTTCCCAGTCATTAGGGGAGGAGCTGTCATTACCCCTTGGAAAGTACCACCTCTTAGTTCCCTTCAGGTAACAGTTTGAAGGGGCTCACCGTAACCATAATGGCTGGAATGTTAGCATATTTGTGCCAGGGCATCGGTGTTACTGTACTCTTTTGAGGCCTAAAGCACAACACATCGTTACCTGTGTGTGTTACCAGTGTAGCAGACGGCTTGTTCACATTTATAACAATATCTGGAGTGCTTGCAATGTTCACTTCTGGAGGATGGATTATGATAAAGTATTGTACATGTTGGGGAACTACCTCCAGGGCATAAATTTAATTTCTTTCCATAAACATGAATCTATACTGAGGTTTTTACAGGGAGAACAACAGTTCTGACTTAAGTTAAATGGATTGTAGGAGAGCAG
>CABHPP010130700.1:0-17614 GCA_902168425.1 Peromyscus attwateri | reverse complement strand
ATTTGTCACTTTGTATCTGATGGCAAGATACTCCAGTCTGCAAACTTCAAGTTAATTCTAGATGGGTAAATGGGTTGTGTATTTGGAGGACAATGAAATTTTTGAAATTTTACCTGCTAAATTGCATTTCCGGGCCCTGAAGGCAGCAGCCCTTGTCTGTCAGAACATCGCTGTCAGTATAACAAAGGTTGTACTGTCAAGTCTGAGAGCGGTCTAAACAGGGAAAGAAAACTGCTCAACTCTGGCATGGCGCTGACAGGTTTGGGTCATGAAAGTTTTCCATGGATTACATTAGATACTTTTTTTTCTCTTGGCTTTGGGGGTCAATGGATCAAGGTGCCCTTCCCAGGTCAGTGAACCTGCTCTGAGAGGCACACTTGTGACTGAGGGCATAGAGGACACAGCTTTCACTCCATTTTAGCAGAGTAACCCTGAAGGGCATGGGGCTGAGGTGCAGAGCTTCACTTAAGATTTATTTACACTTAGTTTTTCTTAAAGCATTTCACATCAATAATTTTATTAGTAAAGGCTATGCTGGGTACAGTGACACATACCTTTAATCCCAGCATCAGAAAGGCAGAAGAAGAAGCAGGCGGATTTCTGAGTTGGAGTCAGTCTTGTCCCAGTACCTGCAGTGGGTCAGGGATCTTGGAGCAGGGAAGGAGAGTTCTCATGAATACTACCGCCCAGGCAACAAGCTGATAATTTTGATATTTGTCCTCTTAAGCCTTTTTTCCTTTTATCATGAGGTGGAGGGGACCAGGTTTTTTATATAAACTGGAGAATATGGTGGTGCACACCTGTAATCTCAAATCAATAGTAATGATAGTAAATTACAGGTTTAAAGACACTTCAGGGAGGTCAGTCATAGTGACTCACTCCTGTACTTTTTTTTTTTCCCAGAGCTGAGGACCAAACCCAGGGCCTTGCTCTGCAAGCGCTCTACCACTGAGCTAAATCCCCAAAAACCCCCCTTTTTTTATTTTTTAGGATTTATTTATTATTATGTATACAGTATATGTATACATGTATATCTGCAGGCCAGAAGAGGGCACCAGATCTCATTACAGATGGTTGTGAGCCACCATGTGGTTGCTGGGGTTGAACTCAGGACCTCTGGAAGAGCAGTCAGTGCTCTTAACCACCGAGCCACCTCTCCAGCCCCCCACTCCTGTACTCTTAACACTTGGGAAGTTGAGGTAGGAGGAGATAGCTCAGTGGATGAAGGGACTTGTTTCCCATGACCCTAGTTCTGTTCCCAGGACCTCCCTGGTAGGAGGAGGAGAAAGCAGACTTGTCTTCTGATCTCAGCACAGTGCCCACCATGCACCCCCTAAAACTAGCCATCTTTGGATGTTAGGGAATAAAGTACCACAGGGGAGCCAGTAGGGGGTCACTTTTACCTCCAGAGTTTCATTAATCATGTCTTCTCCTGTGTGTGTTTAACGTAGCTGAATCTCTAAGAGGAACTTCTACCTGGTTATTAAGGTAACTCCCACAAAGACCTTCAGTTACACTCAGCTTTTACCTTAATCCTTGTACAGCTCTCCAGAGCAGACTATACTCAGCTCTGAGCGGTCTCTCCAAGTGGGGCCAAGGAGTCATCCTGAGTCAAAAAAAGAGCAATATGTCACCGGAAGCCCAGGCCCAGAAAACCAAAGGTATGACCTGATCATCAGTGGCCTCAGGCAGGAGTTTGCAAGGAGACACGGTGTCTCAGATGGAGAGAAGAACCGCCTGGTGACTTTTCAGTAAAGTGGGTTCAGAGTCTGTTCCACTCATGCTGACTTCAAGTGAGATCTGAGCTTACTTTACACAGCAGGGCTGCATAAGGAGGTGGATTGACCACAAGCGTGGTTACCAGGTGTTTGGAAGGGTCTGCACTTGGCTGTGCTGGGCGGGGAGGTCTTTGCTCTACCACTTGGCATCTCTATAAATAGCCCCTTAGAAGAGACAGATGGGGCTGGTGGGTTTTGATCCAGTTGCCCCCTCCCCCCAGGCTATCCTGTGTTTTTTGTCTCTCCCCTCTATATTTCTATATTAATATTTCTCACCTCTTTCAACTCAAGAGTACCCTGAGGAAAAAAAGTAGGGGAGGGTCTCCCCACAATGTACCATCCATACTGTTCCCTGAGTGGCCACCTAAGCATGGCTGGGAGCCATGGGAGTTTGTCAGCCATGTTTGTTTCAACCATGAGTAGACCAAGAATCTGACTGCCTGGGGACATCCTGTGTGAGGACTTCCTAAGATCTGGGGAAGAGGGAGAACTGATCTTGGCAGAGAGGCCTTAATGAGACTGAGCGCGTTTAACAAACACTACAAGGTGCTTGGGGTAAAACCCAAGTAGACCTCGAGGAGAGGTTGACTGTCTTGGGGAGTTAGGGATGAACAGTGTTGGCCACTGACAATAGCTCACCCCTCCTTAAAAAGTTTTCAATTCTTGCAGTGAATATAGTGGTGCACCCTTGTAAGCCTAGCACCCAGGAGGCTGGAACATGAGGACTGCCGTGAGTTCAAGACCAGCCTGGGCTACATACAATGAGAATTTGTCCCATGAAAAGTTTTCCATTTCTGTGGTTGAAGACTTATAGGCCTCCATTTTCTTTGGATCACTTGTAGGTTGCAGAGGTCTCTGGCTATTGCCAGGTCTCAGGTAGCAGAGTTTTAGATGAATATTCTTCAGGCATCCAAAAAACTCATTCCGTAGAGTGAGGGTCCTTGACTGGCAGTGCAGAGCAAGGGCAAGGAGGGGCTTGCTGTAGAACTCAGGCTGAAGACTTTAGGCTCTGGAGTTTTAGAGTGTGGTCTGAGAACTCAAGAAGGATGGCCAGCTTTGTTCAAGCCTCTTAATGTTTGTGGATGCAGCCCAGAGCTTCTCCAGAGTTCTGTCTCTAACCAGCTCAGTGAGCATTTAATTGTCGGTCAGTCATAAAGTTAAAGCAAAGGTCAGGGCAGCTGTTAGGATTGTGACCTGGGTGGTTAATTACCTGGAACAGATGTTCACACTACTGAGAGTGTGCTACCTATCAGATGTGGATAGGGAATCCAGATGGTCAGAAATGTGGCTGGGGAAGCCAGGTCTAAGGTCAGCACTTGGGAAGATCAAGGATAGTGAACTGAGTTCAAGGTCAACCTAGGTTATGGAGTGGATTCCAGGCCATCGGGGACCAGCTACTGTGTGCAGTTGCATTTCCGATGTTACAGATGACTCCTTAGTGAAGTCGTAATGACTTTGGAGCTGTTCCAGAGCTCTTGTGTGCAGTCTTGTAGATGTTGCCGTTGGTTTTGGCTAAAGAATTCTGGGATTTTGCTTCCTATCCAGAAAAACTAAATTTTTGTTGCCTGTCATTTAGATCTTAATTCTCATGGCTAATAGAAGCTAAAAAATAAACTGAAGCCAGTGAAAACCTAGAACTCTGGAGCTGAAAAGGACTTGACGTTTATCTCCCTGGTCAGCAGGGCCATTTTGGGTTTGAGTGAACATGGTAAAGAGGCCGTATGGTTCTCCTTCCAAAGCACATACTTGGAGATTTGACGCCGCCTCATGGTAGACTTCCCAAGACACTAAAACAGGTGACAGATGTTTGTGTGCGGAAGAGATGTTACTTACAACTTGTTTGGGGTGTTTCTTATTACAACTTTTGAGGAAGTTTCTTCATGTGTATAAAGTGATGTTCTTTCTAGGGTGGGTGCGAAAGCTATCAAAGTAAACAGTAGCTCACACTAGAATCCTGCTTGCTCTGTTCCCTGGGACTATATGCATTGGATGGGAAGTTGCTTTTGTTCATCAAGGTCTCTGCTGTTTGCTCCCAATCACATTGAGCCCTTTGCCCAATTTGAGGAGCACCCACAGAACCAGCACGTGCCAGGCCTCTGTGTAACTTGTGCACAGAGCAATCATCGAGTTAATGTGTAAGCGGGAGTCAACCGCCTCGGCCAAGTGGCTCATTAAGCGCTGTCCAGTCTAATTGCACTCTTCAACTCTCTGGGATCCAGGACCCCAGCAACCATGCCGAAACCACACAGCGAAGCGGGGACTGCCTTCATTCAGACCCAGCAGCTCCATGCAGCCATGGCTGACACCTTCCTGGAACACATGTGCCGTTTGGACATCGACTCCGCACCCATTACGGCCCGCAACACTGGCATCATTTGTACCATTGGTGAGTGTGGCCCTCCCCTAAATGGAGGCTTTGTAACTGATTATCTCCTGAAAAGCCTAACAGTTGCAAAGCTAACCTAGGTTCTGACTGAGGCCCTGTACACGTTTATAGGGAGTGGCCATAAAGAGTTACACTTAGTTTTCTACAGTAGATGATGGTCAGGAGGTCTTCCTTAGCGATTCTTTGTAGGAGTATTTCAGAGACCTTGGATCTTTTCCATATGGTCTGCGTCACCCACATTCAGTAGTTAGACATCTTGAAGGCAAAGAAAACTGCCTAAATCTTCCCTCCACCTTCCTGATTATGCCAGGCCCTGAAGACTTTGAGAAAATGGCAATGTTTCCCCCTCATACAAATTAAGAACTTTGACTAGTACAATTCTTTCTGTTGATTTCTGGAGTTAATGATTGAAAAGCAATTAAAGGATGAAGAGTTTTGATGTTGAACAGATTTCACACATTTTCTGAGTATCATGGTTTTCTTCCTGTGACTTTAAATGTGTATTATTAATAGGTCCCGCTTCCCGATCTGTGGAGATGCTGAAGGAGATGATCAAGTCTGGGATGAATGTGGCTCGGCTCAATTTCTCTCATGGAACTCACGAGGTGGGCCTCAGCTAGACTGCTGGGACAGGAGGTGTTGTATTCATTAACGATGATGATCCTGGCAGGTGTGAGTCTGGGTTTCTCAGTGAATGGGACATTGTCCTAGCCCATCCCAGATTCCCTCTTCCCTTCCTGCCACCTTCATTGGCCTAGACAAACAAGGTCTGCTTTGTCAAGGACCAGGGTCGTCTCCACCCTGAACCTTCCTTCACACAGAAGGCAGGAAGGGTTTAGCTGGAAACCCCTCTAGGCCATCATGTGCCTTGGCACCCATGCCCCAGGGTTTCAACAGTGGCTCCTGTGGGTCTGGTGACCAAAAGGTCATAAAGAAGATTGATTCTGACTTCCGAGATGGTTAGGGAGGTCCAGAGGGGTTTCCACTTGAGACGAAGCCTAATGCACAGACTACAGCAGGTCAACTCCCGTCAGCATTGTCTTCCCAGCATTGATGGTGCCCTTCGTAAGAGTGAGGTGGGAATGCATTTCAGCTGGGGCTGTTCATTAGACGTTCTCACTGAACATGAACATATGCAGGAAGCAGATGGCAGCTGTTAGAAAAGCCCCTTTGTGCCAGTGCTCAAGTTTAGAACAACCCTTTCTAGCAGTTGGGCCAATGAGGCATCTAAAGAGCTACCTTTTAAATACTTTCAAACTTGACTGGATTTCCTACTGGCATTGATGGAGGAGAGAGACAGTCCTCTCCTGCCTCTTGGTTCACAGTAAAAGTATTACCCTGTGCTCTGTTTGCCCTCTGACCTTTGGAAAGTTGTTTGAACTAAAAATAGACATGGAGGAGCAGTCCAAGAATTAAACCCCTCCTTCCCAGAACATGAGACTCTTTACCATAGATTCCTGAACCCATATTCCATAAATAGCCTGATGGAGGCTAGCCCCCAAATGTCATAGGGCCTAGGATAGTCCAATGGGCACCCAAGCAGTATATGGCACATCCTTGCTTGGTGTGATGTTACAGAATTTGAAGCAGAATTGTGAGTTCAAAGCCAGCTTGGGATACATGGCGAGTTGGAGGCTAATTTCAGGAACATAGTAAGATCCTACTGCAAACCAAAAAGCAAGGTGGTTGCTTTCCAAGCTCTGCTGCTCTCGGCAGGAGCAACCAGGAATAAACACGAGGGTGAGCCTAACTCAGAGGCAGAATTAGATCCACTTGCTGTGGTCCTTGCAAGTAGACTCTCTGTGGACTCTGGTTTGCAGGACAGGCAAAAATAAATTTGGGGACATGACCTTTAGGCTTTTCATTGGCTCTTGAATCCAGTAAAATAATACCATGCAGCTCTAAGATGGCAGTGCCCAGTGAGATCATCCAGACCTGCTGGGAAGGGGCCAGCTCCAGCTTGAGTTTTTAAACTGTAAGAGGCATTTGGAGATTATCTGTACTTTGAATCTTATTCCTAGATCGGGCTTGGGCTTTATTTATTTGTCTATTGCCCTTGTGAGTTTATTTTTAGGTTTTAGACTGAGATGAGGATAACTCCAGAAGGTTTGGGAAGCTGATCTGAAGTCATTGTGTGATGTCATGTAATGCAAACAGTTTGGGCGAGCGGCAGGCCTCTTATTTCATGTGCTCCTTCAATGAGGAGCTGGGGTGCATTTTTGCTGGGGTTGTACCCCCTCCCTCTGACAGGAACATCTGCCGGCTGCATCTGCTCCTTTGACAGCTCGGGCAGTGTTTTGATTGCGCCTTGTGCTGTTCACGTGGGCAGGATGTGTCACTTCTTGCTGAACAGGCAGTGCTGGACCGCCACACTGACTTTTAAACGGCCTAAATTTAGAGTCTCTGCAAGGATGGCACTGGTGGGTACCAGTCTGCACCATTTGGTAATGAGCCAGCAGAACCATAGCTGTGATGGTGGAGGACAAGGGCTAGCCATACAGAGAATTTTAGTGAAGGACCACCCAGGGTTCTAATTATTAAGATTATAATGCGGTTTTATATACATGAGCTCAAAATACCTATTTGTGGAGAACGTTGTGGATGGGCTGAGGTTTGTAACCCAGCAAGAGCAAATCCCTGGGTTTAATATCACTCATACTGAAAAGATTTGTTAGGCCAGGGGAAGAGATTTTAAGTCTAATAAAGTAGAAATTATACAGCAGTAATTCTTCAGTGGAAATTAAGGGCAAAATCTTAAAAAGAGTATCGTAAGGGCCTCTCTAAAACAAACCATGGCAGTCTGCTGACTGACTAGAGATTCAGCTTTCAGGCACCTTTGGTCCTTGAAGATAAAAGACTGGTTCCAACCCTCCTGTCTCCTGTAGATAACAAACAGGCTTGCAAGTGTCCTTCCTGCGCACAGTGGTCAAAGGACAATGCATAAAGTGATGAATTAAATGGCCCGTTATCAATGATGTCACATGGATCTGTACTATCTACAACTTCTTCGGCTGTCTTGGCTCTGAGTCCACGACTGAGAGAGGAAAAGGCCTTTGGGAGGACAATTGATTATAGCAAAGGGCACCTGTCCCACTTCCCTTTCTAATCAGATCTGAGAAAGTGATTGGGAAAGGAAGTGTCTGCGTGACTGAGCAATGAGCTGTTTAGCTTGGGCCATTGTTGACCTAGGTCAACAACTTTGAGTTTGAATTGAAGTTGGGATCGATTGTGAAAACAGACTGACACAGACTGCCAGGCAGACTTCAGACACAAATCCTGGGTCCTTTACCTACCCTACTTGTTAGCCTTCGTTGAGTCCTAGGCACACTAGAGCAACTGAAGGGACACATAGCTACTTTACTTGTAGGGCAGGTTCATGATCCTGCCTTTAATGGATTTTAGTGGTAGAGTTCTGGATTGTTCTAAGATTTGCTACTGGAGATGATTCTGTGGTAAATGGGGGACACTGTCATTTAGAGGCAAGAGTGGAAATTGGTAAGATGGAGGGGATAGGGATGAGGATTAGAATTCAGACACTTTTCTTCCATAAGTGATCAATCAACTTTGGCTCCTAGGTAAGGAAAGGAACTGGAGTCAGGTGTGGTGGGGGCACCTGTCAATCAATCTTCCTTCTTTCTCCAGTACCACGCAGAAACCATCAAGAATGTGCGTGCGGCCACAGAGAGCTTTGCTTCTGACCCTATTCTCTACCGGCCTGTTGCCGTGGCTCTGGACACAAAGGGACCTGAGATCCGTACCGGGCTCATCAAAGGCGTAAGTATCTTAGGAGGCTAGGAGTGCTCTGAGAGCAGGCAGCCCTCCCTCTCTGGTCATCTTCTCTAGTTTCTGTCTGTCTAGGTAAGTAGTTTAGAGTTTGGGCCTTTTGGTGTGGGTGTTCTGTGTGGCTGTGCACCACATGCATACAGTATACTGCAGGCCAAAAATACATATCCCCTGGAACTGGAGTTATAGATGACTGAGACACCATATAGGTGATGAGAATTGAACCTAGGTCTTTACGTGGACAATAAGTGCTCTTCACCACTGCATCATCTCTCCAGCCCCCAAATGAGAATATTTAATTCATTGCTGTTTTCATCTGCACAGCTAGGAAGTACTATGGGGGGGTCATTTTTTTTACTGTGTTTTTTTTTTAAAAGCCTAACGTCTCAATGGTGAACAGGGTTTTATCTCCTCATTTCCTCACGATATACAAAGACAGAATAAGACTTTATTCCCAGGAGGAAGGTGTCTTGGTACTTTGGGCCAGGCTTTGTGCATCCCCGTCAGGGGTGCTGGCCCCTGCAGCACACACACTGCCTCCCCGTTAGGGGTGCTGGCCCCTGCAGCGCACACCCTGCATCCCCCGTCAGGGGGGCTGGCCCCTCCAGTACACACACTGCATGCTGTCTTAAATCTGCAGAGTGGCACTGCAGAAGTGGAGCTGAAGAAGGGAGCCACCCTGAAGATCACCCTGGACAACGCCTACATGGACAAGTGTGATGAGAACATCCTGTGGCTGGACTACAAGAACATCTGTAAGGTGGTGGAGGTGGGCAGCAAGGTCTACGTGGACGACGGGCTCATTTCACTGCTGGTGAAGGAGAAAGGTAAGCATGGTCCATGACTCTGAAATTGAATGTATCATAGCTCCTTTGGTAAAGTATTTGCCTAGTGTGTATGAAGGCCTAGGTTCAGTCCCCTGAGGATCAGAAGTTATTCTTAGTCTGCATCCCTGTTCTGTCTGAAACACTGCCTCAAAAAACTAAAAACCCAACAAAGGGCCAGGTGGGTGGTACGTGCCTTTGACACTTGGGAGTCGATGGGGGGTGGGTCTCTCTCAATATGGCATGTGTAATACACCTATGTGCCTTTGAATGCTAGATAAAATTTACCTGTTCTAAACAGTTCATGGAAATTTATTTAAATGATTTATGTGTTCATTGTTGCATTTGGTTTTAAGAGGTTTGATGCAGCCTAGGGTGGGCATTTTTTATATAACTGAGGCTGGCCTTGAACTCCTGATTCACCACGTCTGGTTATTTATTTGGCGACAAGATCTCACTTTGTAGCCCTAGATGACTTGGATTTCACTGTATAGACCATGCTGTCTTGAACTCAGAGGTCTATCTGCATCTACCTCTTGAGTGCTGCGGTAAAAAACCTGTGCTACCACAGCTGGGCAGTGGTAGCGCACACCTTCAATCCCAGCACTTGGGAGGCAGAGCCAGGTGGATCTCTGAGTTCGAGGCCAGCCTGGTTGGTCTACAGAGCAAGATCCAGGACAGGAAGCAAAACTGCCCAGAGAAACTTTGTCTCAAAAACTAAAAAAAAAAAAAACCCTGTGCTACCACACCCAAAACTCAAATTTCTTAGCAACCTGTGAGTGGGTATTTATAGGTGAGGAAACCGACTTAATGAATCAAATTGCCTTGCCTGAGGTGTTGGAGTCTTACTTGTTCGTGACTCTAGTGTCCTCGGTGAGAAGTAGCATGTAATTCACAGGACTCGGAAGGGGCAGGGGACCCTGCTGCTGGCCTCCTGTACGATGAGACAGCCCCTCATCACTGATCCTCCACACCTACCTTTTCCACAGGTGCTGACTTCCTGGTGACAGAGGTGGAGAACGGCGGCTCCTTGGGCAGCAAGAAGGGGGTGAACCTCCCGGGGGCTGCCGTGGATCTCCCTGCTGTGTCAGAGAAGGACATCCAGGACCTGAAGTTTGGAGTGGAGCAGGATGTAGACATGGTGTTTGCGTCTTTCATCCGCAAAGCAGCCGACGTGCATGAAGTTAGGAAGGTCCTGGGAGAGAAGGGCAAGAACATCAAGATTATCAGCAAGATCGAGAACCATGAAGGCGTCCGCAGGTGAGTCCTGCAGCCCTTTGTGTGTGTGTGTGTGGGGGGGGTTGTTCTGGATACCTGCCCACCAGAATGTAGCCTGTCAGAGTCAGATCATCTTAGGAGCCTGATACTTGGCCTGCGTTTTGGGACCCATCTGGAAACTCGGGGCCTGGTCTCCATGCGGAAGCTTGTAGCTTTGTGGTCTTTATTTAGAACACATAATGACTGATGAAGGGTGGTCCGTTAGCTTCCCATAGGAAATAAAGCACATGATGCTTTAGTTAAGTTGGTTTCATAAGGATGAGGCAAAATAGGGTGACTAATAGGAGCTGGTGGACCTGTGGGAGGTAGAGAAGAACTGTACAAGGGTGTAAGATCAAGGCAGAAGAGAAGTGAGTCCACGTGACTAAACCTCATCCCCTTCACCACCTTTCTTCTGCTCAATGAAGTATTCGTAGTGGTGTTGAAGAAGCCCAGTGGACAAGATTGTTAGCCTAGTCTCCGGGTCAAGGTTGCCTGGGTGCCCGCTGGCTTCTGTGTGTCCGAGGGTGTGGCCCTCGTGGGACATTCCAAGTCAGGGACCTGGGGAAAGCTGCTGTCCTCCCTTTGTGTTGTCTGCTTCCTGTTTCTTTATTATCTTGCTCTTCTGCGTCAGGTTTGATGAGATTTTGGAGGCCAGTGATGGGATCATGGTGGCTCGTGGTGACCTCGGCATTGAGATTCCTGCAGAGAAGGTCTTCCTGGCTCAGAAGATGATGATTGGCCGATGCAACCGAGCAGGGAAGCCTGTCATCTGCGCCACACAGGCACGTGCTGCTTCTTTCCGTGTACTCTGCTTCAGAGACCTGGACCTTGTCCCCTGATCCCTGTTCTCCAGACATGTGCACCTACCTATACACTAATCCAGGGAGTCATCTTGGCAGTTACTTTATCACTGAACATGGCCCAGGGTGTCACCTTATCTCACCAGATGCTCTTGTCTGTCCCCTCACAGATGCTGGAGAGCATGATCAAGAAACCCCGCCCCACACGTGCTGAGGGCAGCGATGTGGCCAATGCAGTCCTCGATGGAGCAGACTGCATCATGCTGTCAGGAGAAACAGCCAAAGGGGACTACCCCCTAGAGGCTGTTCGCATGCAGCACCTGGTAAGTCCACACAGCCTGGGGTAGAAGCAAGCTCTGCCGCAGAGGCTTCTGCATCCTCTCCCATGGTCTCTTGCCTTCCTCCATGGCACAGCATCAAGAGTGAGGTGGTGTGTGTGTGGAGTGCTTGTTTTTTTGTGTGTGTTTTTCCTGTTGTACGTTCATTGCCTCTACCCCACCACCACTCCTCTTTCTCCTGCTCTGGAGGATGCCACTTTCATTACATAGGCCACATCTGGCAAGAGATTTAAGCCCTAGGATGCAATCAAAGGATGCCTTGGACCTTCTGGACGGTTCAAAGGGCCTGGTGCCTCTGCTAAAGAAGCCAAGAGTTTGTTCCCAGCTGGTCTCTTGGTTTGGTTTCCAACTTGATCCCTGCTAGTCCCGTGGACAGATGCTTCTCCACTGCAGGCTGTAGCCGCACTGAGCTGTTCTGAGCTGGCCTTGCATGGTGCTGTGTCCTGGGACTGCCTCCCCTTCTGTGCCAGACCCAAAGCAGGGCTATAAATAGAGCTGGGCATGGAGGGAAGGGTGCTGAACTCTGCAGGCTCTGGACTAGGAATTTGGAGGAAGCATCAAGATTTTTCTCTGGAGTATGTCAAGATTTTGGTCAGATATGGTGAAGTCCAGCATTCAGAGGATGAGGCAGGAAGATAGCTAAGAGTTTGGACTGAATCACCTCCTTCTGCTGACTGCTTCTCAGGGGTGGAGACCCAGGTCCTCGGCCCTAAGTTCTGCCCTGGAACTTGTGAAGAGTCAGTTATCGGGCTGCTTACTTTTGCCTGATGAAAGAGTATTGTGAAGTAACTTTTGAGCTTTTCTGTTCCATTTTCACCCAGCAAAGGACCCCTGTCCTTTTTGTGACCTTAGTTTCCCTTTAAGACAACTGAAAAGAGAAAGAACAGCCCGCTGGATTAGTCATCTTGCCTTTCTTCCCTGCATATGTGTCTTATTATCTGTGCCTAAATTGGAACTGACAGAGACCAGCCCTGTCCTAGAAGGGTTGTATATAGCTTGGACATCATCACCTGCCTGTGTGATGCAGTTACTGTTATGACTGGTATCGTGGGGTCACATAGCCGCCCATGGCAGGAAGGTGCTTGTCCTCCCAGAAAACCATGTGCCTTTGATCACCTCCACAGTTGCTGCCTTCCTGGTTTTACACCACATACCCCTTTCCTAGCTACCTGCTTAGTTGTGTGATCTGCCCACAGAATGGTCAGGACAAGTTAAGGTTGGCATTGACCCAGGTATTCTAGTATGTATAGCTATGGGCAAGTTATGTGACCTCAGGACCTTGCCCTAAGATGGGTTGGATGAGATATTAATTATAGCCTTGGCATTAAACATTTATTGCTGTCATTAAATGTTAGATAAGCCTCTGAACACGTTGATGTAATCTTCATGGACTCAATTTGTAAACGAGAATCACATGGTGTGGTAAAAGGTGGGTTCCAGCCCAGGTTTGCTGTCCATTTGCTGCACCGTGCTGGAGCAGCAGGTGTGGACAGGTCTCCACTAGAGTCGGGGTTAGTTCTGATGTCCATGTCCTTTCTTCCATGCCCTCCCTGGTCTTTTCCTGTGAACAGACACCTTAGAACCTCGAGGCTGGGATTGCATGGTGCTCCTCAGAAGATGAGTCACAGAGTCTGGGTTAGACTGTGGCTGCCCCTTCATGGGGTACAAGCCTCTCCCTCTGCCATCAGTTAACACTGAACAGCTTCTCCCCTTACCTGTCTGCTGTTTCTACCTGTGTGTTACCGATGCAGTTCCTGACTTGTAATCAAGAGCTAGGCATCCCAGCTACGGCCTTCCTTTGTGCTGCATGCATTCCATTCTTAACCAAAAGAATGCTTTCCGCTTGTGAATCTGCTTAGTTCAAATCAATGAGATGATTTGCTGGTTCCTTCTCATCCCTCCCATACTAAGATGCTGATGGTTTTAATTCTCTGAAACTTAACATTTCCTTTCTAATGCCTGGTCTTACCTGAACAGGTAGTCTGTAATGTAACACACTTGCTATCTTGCAACGGTTTTAATTACTAAGTTTTAATCAGTGTCTTGAGGGATTTGCCCTCATGCTTTCACAGGCATGGGTCTCTTCACATGGCTGTTCAGTGTACTGCTCTTAAGTGAGCCAGAGTTTCCACTGTTATGTTTAGAACTGGTACACTGTGCAGCTTTGGCTCTTTTGACCCTTGACCCCAGCTTCCAGAACTGCCCCGATGTTTGTACTGTAAACACTGGGCAAACCCTCCAGTGTCTGCTGTAGTCAGGCAGCCATGTGAAGAGGGAAGGGCCTATTCCTTCCTGTAAGCAGTATCAGGAGGCAGTGTGGTCAGATGGAAGCGATGTGGCCTCCACCTTGGAATCTTTCCATGTCAAGGTCCTGGGGCTAATACCACTTTGTCCCTTTCTTCACTTCAATCAAAAGAAAAAACAAACCTCTAACCCACACTGGTGCATGCCCCTCATCCCGGCACTGGAAGGCTGAGCTCGGCAAAGGATGATTTCGAGGCCAGCCATGGCAAGTTTAAGGCCAGTAAGGGCCACGGAGTATGATCTTATCTTAAAAACTCAAATGGGGGTAGGGGAGGATAAAAAAAGAAAGACAATCCCAAGGGGGGGTAAATAAAGTCTTTCCAGAATGGAAGACTTTTCAGAAGTAAGCAGTGGAAATCAGCTTTGACCACCCTGCCTCTGTATCTGCCCAAAGGACAGATGTAACTACCTTCCTCTCTGATTAACTCCCTCTGTCTTTCCATGTGTTGTCTCCTGTTTTTTTCCTCCTTCATCCCTCTTCCTTATCCCTCCTACCCTAAACCTTACAGATAGCTCGGGAGGCGGAGGCCGCCATGTTCCACCGGCTGCTGTTTGAAGAACTTGTGCGAGCCTCCAGTCACTCCACAGACCTCATGGAGGCCATGGCCATGGGCAGCGTGGAGGCTTCTTATAAGTGTTTAGCGGCAGCTTTGATAGTTCTGACGGAGTCTGGCAGGTAGGGCCCTGAGGGCAGGTATTGCTATAGGATAACCACTTCTCCAGCCGCTTCAGGAAAAGGCAACTAGGCCAGCCTTGTGCCTGAGCTTGGGCACAGCCTCTCCTTCAGGAAGGCAGCCAAGGAGGTCGTGATAGGGCAGGACCAAAGGATTCCCTCGTGGACACAGTGGAAGTCACAGGCACCGGTGCAGGATGGTTCCTGGGGAGTTTGTGTCTTGCTCAGTTCAGAACATGCAGTGACTGCTCCTCCTGGCATTGTTGTGCCCAGGGACATTTTCCTTCCCAGTTGTCTGTGACTCCTCCCCCCCCTCCATTTGTGACAAAGCTCTGACAAAGCCCTGTCCCCCCTCCCTTCGTCCCTCTGGACGGATGTTGCTCCCCTAGATTGCCCGAGAGGCAGAGGCCGCCATCTACCACTTGCAGTTATTCGAGGAACTCCGCCGTCTGGCGCCTATTACCAACGACCCCACAGAAGCTGCCGCCGTGGGTGCCGTGGAGGCCTCTTTCAAGTGCTGCAGTGGGGCTCTAATCGTGCTCACCAAGTCTGGCAGGTAGGAGGCGGCAGTAGCTCCTTGGGGATCCCAAGAGTGGCTTTGGGCCAAGTTTGGCCGCCACCAAAGGACTCCAGGCAGCACTCACAGGTATCCCAAACCCATTTGGCCCCAATATAAGTTCACAGCCTGCCGCACAATGAATTGGAAGCAAATACCAGTTTTGCTTTAGTTTAGTTACCATGTGGCCTTTAAAAACCCCGTTTGGAGGGCTGGTGAGATGGCACGGTTGGTAAAATTGCTTGCTATGCCAGCCTGACCTGGTTTGGTTCCCAGAAACCATGGAGGAGGAGCAAACTGACTCCTGATCTCACATCCTACATGCCGGCAGATACAAACACTAATAATAAGCATTTTAAAATCCCACTTGGAGGGTTTGGAGATAATGTCTCAGTGAGTATTTGTTGTACAGACATGAGGACCTGAATTTGGATCTAGCACCTATGGTAAAAATGAATGCAGACAGGAGGGTGCTGAGGGCTTCCCAGCGAGCCAAGTGAGAGATCCTGTCTCCAAAAATGAGATGAGAGGTGGCTTGGCCTTTGAGGGCACTGGCTGCTCTTCCAGAGGCTCAGCACCTACACGGCAGCTCACGACTGTCTACCTCTAGTCCCAGAGGAATCCGTGCCCTCCTGTAAACCCTGAAGTATTACATGTATGTGGTGCACCGATGCACGTATGGGCAAAATCCCGTTCACGTAAGTGAAAAAGGAAATGGTGGAGAGTGGTAGAAGAAAAGATGCCCAATGTCAACTGTTGGCTATGCGCATGGGCACACAGAGGCACACACATGTGTGCACCACACACTCCACAGTAAATAGTGAAAATACCCAGGTGTGATATCCCATGCCTGTAATCCCACTGCTCACGAGGCAGAGTCTAACCTGGGCTAAGGCTGTGCACATGGACTGAGTAGCAGCAGGTGGGCTCCCAGGAGCTCCAGGATAAAAGATCTGTGCTAATCTAGTACCTCAGCCCTGCACCTTGGCTATTAGCACTAGACTTCACTGAGGAGTTCCTGATTCCAGCACCTACCTCCTTCAAAGCCTGTGGGTGCAGGCCAGCAGGAAGATGGGTATTTTCTGCTGTGCTTTGTCTGGTCCCCCAATACATCTTGTGAGTCTTCAGAGCTTGTTCAGTTAATTCAGCAAGCCTGAAACACATCTGCTAGAAGTGGACACTATCATTTGTCACAGGTTGTTTATGGAGGGGTCCCTACAAGGATCTAGATGGGCCAAGCATTCCTATACTGTGCCAGGTTACCACCCAAATTTTATTTACTTATTTATTTACTTAATATTTATTTTTTAAAGCCAGGTGTATTTGGGCCTCTAGAGTTCAGTTGCTGGGACTGCCATGGGAGCAGCATAGTGCTGCAGTCTTTTTTTTTTTTTTTTTTTTTTTTTTAAGATTTATTTGAGCCGGGTGGTGGTGGCACACGCCTTTAATCCCAGCACTCGGGAGGCAGAGCCAGGCGGATCTCTGTGAGTTTGAGGCCAGCCTGGGCTACCAAGTGAGTTCCAGGAAAGGCGCAAAGCTACACAGAGAAACCCTGTCTCGAAAAAACAAAAAACAAACAAAAAAAAAGATTTATTTATTATGTACGCAGAAGAGGGCTCCAGATCTCATTACAGATGGCTGTGAGCCACCGTGTGGGTGCTGGGAATTGAACTCAGGATCTCTGGAAGAGCAGTCGGTGCTCTTAACCTCTGAGCCATCTCTCCAGCCCAGTGCTGCAATCTTAATACTGTTGGCTCCCAGGGTCTGGTCACCTTGCTGCTGCTGTTTGCAGAGACCAGAAGTCCAGAGCTGGGCATGTGCTGCTTGGTTTGTAAGTGTTGCTGGCAGCTGTGGGTGCTGGTGAGACTGCTGCCTTGCTACATGGAAGGGTTCACGATATGGGAGGGGTTCTAGCCATGGTCCTGTGGGACTGCCCACACTGTCAGTTTAGAAAGGACAGGAGACAGCATAGACGGGCAAGGCCTGTGGCTCAGAGTTGATATTAGAGAGTGAGCTATACTGAAGGTGCTTCCTGTCTCCTGGGTCTTGTGACATGTGTTTAATGCTTGGTCTGTCCAACCTGTTCCCCATCTTAGGAGTGCTCACCAGGTGGCCAGGTACCGCCCACGTGCTCCCATCATCGCTGTGACGCGCAATCCCCAGACAGCCCGCCAGGCCCATCTGTACCGCGGCATCTTCCCTGTGCTGTGTAAGGATGCGGTACTGGATGCCTGGGCTGAGGATGTAGACCTCCGTGTGAATTTGGCCATGAACGTTGGTATGTAGCTGGAAGCAAGAAGATGGGTGCTGAGCAGTGGCTTTTCTGGGGGTCCCAAAACTATCCTTCTCTGAAGGGCTGAGCCCTTTTGTCCTTACCCTCCCAGATTAAGGCCCAAGGCAAAATTAATTGCCTCTACTCATTACTGAGGTTCTCTTAAGACTGGCTGGAGCTACTGTACTGTGTGTAGGGCACACAGATTACTACGTACTGCTGCTGTGGCCTTTATTCCTGTAAAAGGTTGGATATCCAGGGGCAAGAGAAGGCAGCTGGCCCTGACCTTGGGTAAGGCTGGCCACACTGGAGTGTAAAATGATCTCCAAAGGTCCCTGCAGTCTGAGCTCAGCCCTTGTTTAGGCTAGGAGGCTTGCACCACCTTGTGGTAGGAAGAATTGGTTGGGCAGCCTGGTCCCCTACCAACATTGGGATTGTAGGTAGGTCTTTGGAGAGTTTGCCCTGGAATGTACCTCCCTGGCTTGTGTCTGGGCTAAGAGGAAAGCGCCACCTTGTGGTAGGAGAGGGTAATGGTTGTTCATTTAGGACTGGGTGGGACGTTACCTCTACTCACCAACCTTTCTGCTCTTTCAGGCAAGGCCCGAGGCTTCTTCAAGAAGGGAGATGTGGTCATTGTGCT
>CABHPP010130699.1:0-46796 GCA_902168425.1 Peromyscus attwateri | reverse complement strand
ATTTTAATATATGCATATTCATTTACTTCTAGAAATTTAAAATTTTTTCTCTTGATTTTCCCCTGTACCCAATTATCATTCAGTAGTGTGTTCTTTAGCTTCTATCACTTTGTGTACTTTATGTTGTTTATATTGTTATTAATATTCAGTTTTATTCCATTGTGGTCAGATAGAATATAAGACGTTATTTTGCAAGAGGCCATGGGAGTATACAGCAGGTGACAACTACTATTTACCAAGTCAACCCACCAGACGGATAACTCTCTGTTGGGGAGCCCCACTAGGCAAAGTCCATGGCATCACTGGCTGTGAAGTCTGGTTTTCTGTCTGTTGCTTTCTCATGTGCTACCTCTATACCTCCCTAAAAAGAACAGCTGTGGGGTTCTCTCCACAGCCCGTTGGTAGTGCGTTTTCCATCTTTGGGAGATGGTTTACGTTTAAACTGTATAATTCTCACGAATAGAAAATTTACTAGACTATCTTTCTTAATTGACACAGGAAAGTAACAGTATTCTCAGCCTCAAAGACTACTAATTTCAGACATCAGAACAAATTCAAAATAGACTAATCTGCCCCTACAGAAAATATGCAAGGCTAGTTCCCAGGTGTTCCCCTTCTTTGCTGAATCAATGTCAGCCTGACCACACTGAGACATAACCCCCTACAGTAATTAACTGCACATATCCCTACCCCTCAAGATTCTGCCAACAAACTGTGATTGCTGAGTCCCAAATTTCAATGTCTTTCTCTGTCGAGGAACCCTAACCAACTCAGGCTACACGCTTGGCCAAGCCTTACTGGTTGGTCAATGTGACCCTCCCAGCCTGAGAGAAATTCTGTGATTCGTTACATGTATCCATTTGACTCTGTCTCTGATTGTTTGCTCAAGAAACGCCTTGTGACCCTGAAAATGTAACTCATAGTTGTGCAGTTTGGCTGTGAGGGGGGCTGTGAAAAGCTATGGAGAGAACTGCTGTGATAAGAGCTGTGCAGACATCCTTGGGGGCGGGGTGGGGGGGGTGTGGTTGAGCCTGCCTCAGCTGAATGTACCAGACTCTGCTGACTTTGCGTGGGAGGCCTTACCTTCTTGTAGCAAGGAATTGGGAAGGTGATTTGGAGGGGGAGGCTTGAGGGGCAGGCGGGAGGAAGGAAGAGGGGGATCTGTGATTGGTTTGTAAAATGAATTAAAAAATTCTTAATAATAAAAAAATCCAATTGTATTTAAAAAAAGAGCTGTGCAGAGGGTAAGAGTGAGTATGTGTGGGTATGTGCTGAGGAAGGGAAGGGAAGGAACTGTGTAATGAGCAGTGGCTGAGTGAGTGAGGTGTGGGAGTGTGTGTGTGTGTGTGTGTGTGTGTGTGTGTTGAGTGAGGGATGTAGCTATATGGGCAGAGACAAAAGTTTAAAAGATTTAGAAGAAGGAAAGGTGTGAGAGTAGGGTGAGAGAGTGAATGAATGAGAGAATAAGTGAGTAAAGAGTACATAAATGATGTAACAATATGTGAAAGAATGTAGCGGAGTAGAGAGAAGAAATATGTATAGAAGAGTGATACAGAGCTATATAAAAAAGAGATGTAACTGTGCTAAAGAGGTATATGGCTATGTGGAGAATTTATGGAGAATGTAACAGTGCGGAATGTAACTGAGCTGTGTGGAGAATGTAACAATGTGGAAGGTATCTATGTGGAGACAAAGAGATTTGCTGAGAGAGGATTTTTTTAAGATGAAATAAAAGAGTAAGTTACCATCAGAGAGCATGTGCGTTTCCTTATTTACCTGTCAGATAGATAGAAACTAATTTCTAAATACCCTCAGATAAAAAAGTTTCCTAAAGCCCTGGGTACTCTGAGGACTTCTATTCAGAACCCTGGAGCAGTTCTCAGGAGCTGGCCTTCCCCAGACTTCGATATTATTTCAACTGTCCTATATTTATTGAGACTTACTTTGTATCATAGTATATGGTCAATTTGGAGAATAATCTATGCACTGATGAGAAGAGATTGCCTTCCTTAGTGTTTTGATAGAATACTCTGTAGATATCTGTTAAACCCACTTTATTATTTCGTAAATTCTAGAGGAACTTTTTTTGGATTTTTTTTTTTTTTCTGAATGACTGTCTAATAGCTTGAGTGAGGTGGAAGTGTCACAATATTCAAACTACTGGAGGAGAAAAATAATCTTCATTTGTGAGCTCCTCATTTGTGAACTCTGTGACCTACAATAATGACCACCCTGGCGAGACACGCCCACTGATGCAAGAGTGGAAGGAAGGACACGCAGTGTCCAGGTGCTTTTTGATTGGGTTTAAGGCTAAGTCCACAAGATGAAATCCACAACTGGCACCATGATTAAAGGAAAGAGCTTGTGGCTTGACTGTTCACATATGTTAGAGATAACCTTAACCACTACTAATCTGCAAGATGGACATAGTATTAAGTCAACTCCCAATGAATTAGTCTTATACCCATGGATTAGTGAATCTGTACACCCTCATTCAAGAAGCTTCTGTCTTCGGGAGACGATCTGATGACACAATAGATCATGTGTGTGCAGGTCTATCACAGTGCCTTTGGCGTGACACAGAAGTAGCACATCTTTAGCCCGTGACTGGATAAACAAGTAAATGAAACAAATAAGTAGGCTCCCGCTTTAAAATCCAAAGTGTAAAATACATATCACATACTGCAAAAGGAATAGAAGTGAATGTTTGTTTTAAACAATGTATGGATATATTGAGTATAAGGTTATAGACTCTAAGCTATTCTCCTGAATCTACCCCATTGACAGATTTTTTATGCATATAAAAGTAAATGCATAAACTGGGATATTGAAATTTAGAGTTTTAGTACTTAAATTAGTTAGAATATAACTTAAAAATGATCTTTGTTTTCTTCATTCAACTCTGTCTATGTTCTTGCATTTGTACCATCATAAATAATACATATCTTTCTTTCAACCAGTACACACAGTCCAATATTGCAATATTATGTAATTAAATGAAGTTATCAACCTGCTCCTCGAATTTTAAATGGTCTTATAATAAAAAACCCGGAGTCAGATATTAGTGTGAATGCTGAAAGGTCAGAGAGACAAAGGAACAAGCCACAGCACTTCTCACTTCACCAACTCCACGAATTCTCTGATTGAAGGTTTGTGAGTCCTCAGTCAAAAGGAGTCCAGCCAAAAAGGGCTCTCTAGTCAAAAAGCTTCTTTTCTTATCTCCTCATGCCTTATATATCTTTCTCTGCCCAGCCATATTACTTCCTTCCTAGTGCCAGGATTAAAGGCATGTGACTGCCAAGTACTGGAATTAAAGGTGTGTGCCACCACTGCCTGACTCTGTTTCTCTCCCAGACTGGATCAATCTCAAGTAGTGCAGGGTGGCTTTGAACTCACAGAAATCCAGATGGATCTCTGCCTCCCGAGTGCTAGGATTGAAGGTGTGTGCCACCACTGCCTGACATCTATGTTTAATCTAGTGGCTTGTTCTGTTCTCTGATCTTCAGGCAAATTTCATTAGAGTATACAATATATCACCACATCAACCTATTTTACAGTGATAAACATTCAGATCATCTGATCTTTACTGTAACAAATAATATTATTATAAACATCTTTAGACACCTTTACCTTCAATAAATATCCACATGAACCCGTATGTGTGTGTATTTGTGTATATATGTATAATAGCTATTCCCATATGAACAAAAGCATTTATTTTGTTTGAATTAAATTTTTACATCTAAAAAAAATAGAAAAGTATCTTTAAATCGTTATAAAATACATTTTATACATGTTTGAAATCAGAGTTAATATATCTTTTGAAACATATTTCAGTTTAATAGATGTAAATATATTAGCCATTATTCCTCAGAGTTAGACAAGACTAATAAATTATGCAACTGACAAACGATGATTCATCTGATTCATCTTGCGTTTGGGTGTAAAAACTAAATCTAATTGCCTTTAAATGGTATTGGGAAAAATCTATTGTTTATTTGGCTTCAGGATAATAATTCTCCTGAAAAACTGTTAATTGATACTTGGGAGTTACATCTTTAGTTATAATATTCAATTATGTAATTGGCAGTCAGAAAATAAACAAGCAAGTGCTAATGTGAAAACATTATTTCTTACCTTGTTTAAATATAGAATTTATATTCATCTGGCAAGAATGCTCACATGCAAAGTATCAATAAAATGAGCGTATTGGAAACAGACTGAACATTTACACTCCAATTCAAGAATCTCAGTATTCTGATTTATTTAGGAAAATTGACCTAAATTGACCTGTCTCATGACAATACATAGGATAGGATGAGTAGTTACCTGCTTACTGCTCTATAAGAAATTTTTAATTTTGTCCTTTTCTGCAAATAATGCTTTTGACATTTAAAATGTATTTTATTTATGTATTTATTTATTTTTATTTGCAGAAACAATCTCATTGGTAGTGATTTGCCTGTTCTTTTTTCTCTTTCTCTGCATTTCCTTTCCTGGCAACCATGAGACCCAGATGCTAAGCACTGGAAGATTTTTCTTCCAATAGCAGCATCTGGCGTGCTGGCAGACTCCGTAAGCAATTTTGTTTTACGGCGTTAAAGCAGCTTCCGAGTCTATTACATGGTTAATCTGATGGGCTGTCTGGGCGGACTTGTCCTCCTGGACACCAGCAGTGAGAGACGCAGTGAACTGTCTGCCCATTAGGGCTGCTACAAAGAGCACACCTGAAAAAAAAAAATCAGCTGGGAAGAGTATGCTCTGTTTCTGTTCAGCCCTTGCGGTAGCCGTGATGAGCGACCCAGCTAAAGCAGCCGGCAAAGGTGCTCGGTGCCCTCTGAACGTCAGGGAAGACTAAAGAACCGGAAATGATAAAATATTCAGGAGACCATTGTGTCCCTCGATACTGAGACACCGTGTTTTCCCCGATGCAAGGAAAGGACGAGGAAAGGAGAAGGAGAATTTTGAGAGAGAGAGACAGCATTTTGATGACTGAGCTTCTGTAGCAAATGACTCGTAAGAGACTGAACTGCCTGATGTTAAGTGATACATCTAACTCATCTTTATACTACATCTTCAGGGCTTTCCCGAGTACTTACACATGCTGAAAAAAGAAGCAGTGGTTTTTTTAACGAAAGCAAATAAACTAATAAAACTTGCAAGTATGCAATGTTTTTTTGTTGTTTTTTTTTTTTTTTATCATATCATTTCTAAGTTTGTTTCCCTACTAAGTTGTTATCATTTAGAGGAGACATCAAGCAGCACTTTGTCAGACATTATTCTTGCAACCCAGTGAAAATTGGGTCACCCTTCAATATTCTCTACAAGTCTTCCACTTAAGGAGCTCATGGGGTCATGTGGACTTTCCCAGAGCATCTCAAGTACCTTTGTTTTCAGATGTTGATTTATAATTTATTTACAGTATTAAGTGAATAAACATTTTATTGATATATTTCATTACAAGACAGTATATTAATAGTTGTTTGATTACAAAGTATGTTATACAAGCAAGAAGGCTCTCTGGTTCATAGCATATTAATAGTAACCAAAAACTCAGTAGTATTTTAGTACCTTCATTTGATATAAAGAAAAAAAAATAGACTTCCATGACTAAATTACAAGCCTAAAAATATTTACTATAAGAACTAGGACTAATATTTTCTCTACCAGCACATCATTTAGTCTGCCTTATACTTTGTGATTCTCCCTTAACACCTACCATTATTAAGATCATTAGAACACAAGACTGTTTCATAGATGACCTGATATTTAGTCATGCCCAAAGAATTAATAATTAAGAGAAATACAATCTAATAATGATTTTTATAAAGTTGGTGTGAAAATGAAAGTAGAATTTTATGACTAAATGCCTTATTTAATCCAAATGTATTATAATTATCTAGTAAAAGTAAATTTCTGATGGTCAAATATTGATATTTCATAAATAAAATTGAAAGTCCAATTTCTCTGTGTTTGGTGATTACTGGAAAAGTATAGCTTGTTATTTACATATGTGTTACACAAAGAAAATAAATGATCTTCCCAAAAAAATGTGTTCAGCTTTGTCTTTACAAATTGATTTTACTAGCTGAAAATCCCAAAGAACCCAATTCCCAGAAAACATTAGGAAAAAATGACTTAGATAAAAATTAATATCTTCAAAATCTTTTCACATCAACTGGAAAAACATAGCAGACAGCTGCAGCTTTTTAGTCAAGAATAGCCAGAAGAAAAACATTTGAAGTTGGTACATCAGTTCTTAGGAAAATCAGGTTTTGTGTTTTGACCTCATATAAGGAGAAGACTCCTCTTCCTTTAACTAAGTACAATAATAAAATGTTTTATATGGATATATACAAGCAGATACACAATAAGACCAACTGAAAAACATATGAATTATCCAATTGATTATATTTATATTCATCAAACAGCAAAATTAAGCATTAGCTATTTTAGTCAAAAATGTTACACAGAACGTATAATTTAAAATACTCAGTGTTTTCTTTCTGTCTTCGTTTTAATACTTTATAGCTCTTCACTGGACAAGTGCCACACAGGCTTCATAGTTGGCTGGCTCCGTGGGTTTGGTGGCAGTATCATTCCAGATTTGTTTTTTACTTTGGGATTCCAGTTGCACAGCTGCTGAAATCATACAGAAGCATTTATTTCAAATTGTATGTATGTATGTATGTATGTATGTATGTATGTATGTATGTATACATTTAGGAGTATTCAGCATCTGTTGTCCTGAAGAGAACTGGGTACTAAACATGATACCACCTTCTATCTTCTCTTATTGTTTAGGTTCTTCTACTCTGGCACTGTATTGTTATATTAATTACATAATTTTTAGTGACAAATTTTTGTGTTCTAAGTTTACCAAAGGGGGATCAAATAATATGACAGCAATTTTATTAATATAAGAATATTGATTCATTATTTTTTTAGAAATTTATACATGTGTACAGTGTGTTTTGATCATGTTCACTCCTTAATCTTCCATGTAATTCATCCTAGATACACCTCCACACCCTCCCAACCTCATATCCTCCTTTTAAAAATAGAACTTTCCAAGTCTACTTTGTGCAGGCAATAAACTCATGACCGTAGGGCCATCACTGGAGCATGTGAACTCAGCATGGGCCTCACCCTTCAAGAATACTCACTCTCCCTGCTGCAGAAGTCACTAACAGGCTGTAGGTCTTTATCTAACAGTGGCAGTTAATAAAGCTCTTCTGCCTTCCATTCTAGAAGGCTGGCTGGCTTGGTCTTGCACAGGTCTTGTGCTGGCAATCACTACTGCTGTTGAGGTCCTATATACTATGGTCCTGTCATGTTCAGAAGACATTGATAGACTCAAGTCTTCCCTAACTACTGGATTTTACAATTATACCCCTCCTTCCAAAATGGTCACTGGCCATTTGAAGGGTTGTCATTTAGAGGCTCCATTTATGACTGAGGACTCCAATAGATACTTATCTTCACACTGACAATTTTAATATCAGAATGTATATTTTATATTACAGAACATGGAGAAGTTGTTTTGAATAAGCTTCTTGTCAACTCATGATAGTTTTGGGTTTATAAAGGTTTCAGTTCTGGCCAGCAACTGCATCTGAAGTGAGAACTGACAGCCAAGAGACCTTATTTCCTATCCACAGAGAGTACTCCACACAGGCCTTGCCAAAGATAACAGAGCTCATCAGAGACAGAGATAACCAACTTATAGGTCATAGAAGTGTTCTGGAAATGTATGGAACTTCAGACTCAGCTGAAAGATATTCAGTTTTCTTTCTGTTAATTCATGTTTAATATCTGATATTTCTTTCATGGTTTACAAACTTACTCAGTTGCTTTAAAAAACAAAACCACTCCCATTTCTACCAATCACTGGCCATCAGTCAGATTATTTTCTTCTCTCCTGAGGCATTTGAACTTGGACTTTTCTTCCTGTTCTTTTGTGCTCACAGAAGACCTACATCAACATGTCTGTTCTTCTATGAAATTCATCAGCATTAGAGAATGTCTGCATGAGTGGAATCCCCACAACCATCAACATGAATACGGAACAGTTTGTTCTGTTCATCTAAACAGTGTCTTTGTTGTGTAGAAGTATTTATGTTGAGGACATCAAACTACCGTGAGATTTCTTAATCTATTACAAATGAGCTAGACTGGAGATACAGCCAAGCAATAGAGACCTTATCCAACATGTGCACGCCCTAGGTTCAACACTTACCCACTCTACCTAACAAATAATGAATAACACAGTTCTGGCAACTTTTAACAGACTTTATCTCAGTATAATTGTTTTAATGGAACCATGTGGTCACTAGTTAAAAAAGAGTCTGTTTATATATTTTAATGTAAACCTCCAATGAGTGGGTGCAACAAACTAGCTATTTTCTTTCTTTTAATTTTAAATTTTTATATGCATGGATGCTTTGCCTGGATGTATATCTATGTGCACTAATGTGCATGCTAGGTCAGAAGAGATCATCAGATGACCTGGAATTGAAGTCACAAACAGCTGTGAGTGGCCATATGGGTGCTATGAATTGAACTCACATCCCTTAGTGAAGAGTGGTGAGTGTTATTAACCCCTGAAACATCTCTCCAGCAATTATTGACTATTTTCAAATTGTGGAAGCCATACACCAAGCACTCTTCCAGATGCACTTTTAAAATTTTATACATTCACAACAACACTGTATTTTAAGGGAAATTTTCAAATTTCTACATAAGTGAGTCTAACATCTAACTATACTCAGGACTTCAATGAAGGAATTCTGATAGTCTAGTTCCATATTTTTTTTTTCTGGAGACTATGTCTGACTTTGGCATCCATTATACAGCCTTTGTGGTTGTGCTCTCATGGGCATGTCTGTTTAGAGCCAGCTCACATTTGCACACTTATTGTCTATTGTAGAGACTTCACCTGTTAAGACTAGTGAGTGACACAGGTTGTGATATGTTGAAACTACTGCCTCTACTATGAAGATCAGGCATAACCCTTACCTGATATGCAGTCCCATTAGTGATTTCAGGAAATAAAGACACAGATACATAAAAATTAGTTCTGATAAGGCTTAATTATTCATGCAGTTTTGTTTGCCAAGTTGCTTCTCACTGTTGCCTATTTTACTTCCTTTGGTTGTGTCTCTATTTAACCTGTCCAGACTTAATAGATGCACAGAATATCAAGAACTCCATTTCCATAACTATTTCACTTCAAACTTTCCTTAAACAATTCACTAACTGGAAGCTGTAGCATGAGTCTTAAAAGTTCTTATTAATAAAATCAAACCTGAGCCAGGTATTGGGGCGAACACTGGAAGGTCAGAGAGACAGAACAAACCACAGCTAACCTCACCTGGCCAACTTCTCGGCTGGTCTTGTTTCCTCAGACTGGAGGCCTCTGAGTCTTCATCCAGAATGGGTCTCAGCTGAACTGTGCTTCTTAAAAGCCTGAATGCTTAACCAGCTAAATGCTCAACCAGCTAAATGCTTTACCAGCTAAATGCCTTGAATTTCTGGTCCTCACGCCTTATATACCTTTCTGCTTTCTACTACCACTCCCTGGGATTACAGGCTGGCTTTCTGGGATTAAAGGCATGTGTCACCATTGCTTGGCTATTTCCAATGTGGCCTTGAACTCACAGAGATCCAGAGGGATTTCTATCTCTGGAATGCTAGGATTAAAGGCATGTGCTACCACTGCCTAACCTCTGTTTAATATTGTGGCTATTCCGTCTCTGACCCCAGATAAGTTTATTAAGGTACACAATATTTTGGGGTACATAATACCACCACAGGAAGCTAAGATGAAACTGTGACCTGAGAATCCAGTACCATGATTGAACTCTGAACTTGAAGAGTAACAGAAATAGAAACATGAATATCATGGCAAGGCTGGGATAACTGGCTAGCAAGGACGCCAAATAGTGCAATAATGAAATAGCTACAGATTTCCTTAAATTTACAACAAAGGGGATAATAAATAAAGGGCTATTATAAGTCATCTCAATAACTAAGTAAAATTATAATCTTTTGAAATAAAGACAGGCAAGACTACAAAGATGGTTCAGCTGTTGGGAGCATGTCCTACTACTCCTTCAGAGGATCCAAGTTTAAGTCCAACACCCATATCAGAGGGCTCACAAATGATTCTGTGGTCTGCTTCAGAGGATCTAATGCTTCTGATCTTCTAGGGCAACTGTGCTTACATGCAAATACTCCCTCCCCCTGTGTCACACACACGCCATTAAAAAATTAAAAAAATAAATCTTTAAAACATAAAATAAAGTCTCTCAGGATTGATGGTATTGTTTGCAGACAATGAATTAGACTTGAGATATTCAAAAATAAAAGACACAACTTAAATAAAAAGAGCTAACTTTGTCTGGTGGTGGTGGTGGTGGTGGTGGTGGCACATGCCTTTAATCCTGGCACTCAGGAGGCAGAGCCAGATGGATCTCTGTGAGTTCAAGAACAGCATGGTCTACAGAAAGAGATCCAGGACAGGCACCAAAACTAAAGAGAAACCCTGTATCGAAAAAAAAAAAAAAAA
The DNA here is from genome assembly GCA_902168425.1 of Peromyscus attwateri. Lineage (NCBI taxonomy): Eukaryota > Metazoa > Chordata > Mammalia > Rodentia > Cricetidae > Peromyscus > Peromyscus attwateri. The sequence continues at coordinate 36,226 of CABHPP010130699.1, read as the reverse complement.
CAAACAAAGAAAAAAGAGCCAACTTTAAGGCTCTTCCTCTATATTCAGATATATAGTTATGCATCCTTCCAATTCCACATAAGTTTCACGAGATTCAGACCTGACATATCAGAGGCTCATTTCTGTATGATGAACTCAGAGAGAGAAAGATCCATATCCATAGAAGAGCAACCCACAAAGCCACCATCCTTTGAAGAGATCTGTAGCTGGCTGTATCCAGAGGTTTCTCTCTGTTCTGCACCATCTCACAGCCATTTCCAAATAATCACTATAAGGCTTATATTAATCATAAATATTTGGCTGATTGCTCAGGCTTATTACTAATTATATTTAAATTAACCCATTTCTATTAATCTATGTATTGCCACATGGCCTGTGACTTACCAGTGCTCTGGCATCTTGCTCCTTCAGGGGCTGATGGCAGCTTCCAGGGGCTACCCTGACTTTGACCTTCTTCATCTCCATCTTCAGTTTGAATGTACTGCCTAACCTTATTCTACCTTGTCATTGGCCAAACAACTTTATTTATCATCCAATTAGAGCAACACATATTCACAGCATACAGAAAGACACCCCACAGCAGCTGGCCACTTGATCCTTCCCTCTGGGCAGATCCCTGGTATTCAGGATTTGGGTTCCTGAAGTTTTCTGCAGCATTGAACTAATTCTTTGTTGGTAGAAGGTTCTGGGGCTGGTTTTTTTTTTCACACATAAGCTGACTCCTAGTGATGGAGAAGTTACCCCCACACAGGAAGGGGCAAAAATATGTTAGAAATATGTCTCAGATCCTTATTGCTATGAAATACTATCATGGTCACTGAGTGGGTACCAGATTGTCATGCCTAACATCACTCATTCTTAGTAGGCCTGTGCTTCCTGCTTCCCAAATCCCTTCACCTCCCTATCACTTCAGGAGTATAATTTCTCTTGGCTTTTCCTTGTATCTTCATTTCACATTAATTGCTGAAGTGTTCTGTAGTCTGTTAAAAATCAGTCAAATTCTAAATGACTATGGATTTATTGAAACTAAATAAAGATTTTGAATTTCAAAGTTTTAAGGAAAGATTTTTAATTTCAAAGTTTATCTAAAAAAGTCTTATAATTAAAAAAATCAAACTATGAATATCTTGTTTTGACCCTTTATGCTAAGCTAGGTTATGTTAAAAGACAAACAGAAGCTGCGAGGATTTCATCTCTGCTGTATGCAGTAAACACCCAGTTGTGGCTATTTGATAGTTTGAATGAAACTCTATGAAAAATTGTAAAAGTCTCCATTTTTAGTTTTAAAACGTAAGAAGATCCTTTGAAGCCAATTTTATGGGAAATTACTAAGATATATAGAAGACGTATGTTTTTGAGGATCATGGGTAGAGTGCACATCTTGTATTACAACTCTCATGCTGAGCTTGGCTTCTGATTGGTAGCCCAAAGGCATGATTTTGAGTGGAGTCATATTGCTTAGGAGTAGTGACTCACGCTGTTCCCCTGCAAAGCAATCAGTAACACACTGATCAATTGGACAGGCCAGAAGGAAAAAGAAAAGAGGAATAGAATACTATTTTTTCTGACACTAAAGACTTTAAAATGGAAGATATTGAGAATAGTCTCAGTGGAAATGAGATTAACATTTTACAAAACATTTTTGACTTATGCATGCTTGGCCTTATAAATCTAAGTAACATGCTTCTTTGCAAAGTATATATTCGAAAAAAGGATGTTTATGAGTATATAAAAGTACAAACATAGCCTAATTAAAGTTGAATAACATTGCTTGACCAAAATAAAAAGAAAACATAAAAATGTTTTCATTGCTGTATTAAGAGTACCTTCAAAGACAGTAAATGAGTTTCCACATATGTTAGATTATGCCTGTATCACAAAAACAGCTGCTTGATAATTTTGTTGTATTATTTGTCATCCTCAAGGCCTTTCTTATGTAGAGTATTAACCTGAGGAATTACATCAAGAACTATAGATTAATGTATATGAATTAGGGTCAATTTATAGAAACTAAAGATTTGGTTAAAAATGATCACGATTTGGGGTTTTTGTTCTGTAGCCCAATGCTGATCTCAAATTCACCATCATCTTGACTCTACCTCATGGGCTCTAAGATTATATTTGTGTGCCACAATGCCTGGCTAAGTTTTGTTTAGGAAAACTTGGTTCACATTGCATGAAGATCATTTTAAACCAAGTATAAATGGAGACAAGTAGGCAAACAAAAAGACTCAGCTTGAAGTCCTCGGTCTGCATTTATAAGTATGTCTCTGGGTCAATTACCATAGTTTCTTCTTTTTTAAAATAAGAGTATATACACAGAATACTCTACTTCTTGTACCTACTTGCTAAGCTGTATAATTTGCACTTCATAAACATTATATCTACATTAAAAATTGAATGTCAGTTCCTGAATGTAATTGAAACTCAGTTCCTGAGTTTAATTTTCAGCACCAAAAGCACAAAAAAACCCTCAAGAAAATTATCAGATCACTAAAAATTATTAAATTGATTTTTAGAAGAGTGGCCTTTGTCAATATCTATCTATCTATAGAAAATTCATCTGTCTTTTTATTACCTATCTGCCTAATCTATCAGCTATACATCATTTACAATCTATATTATATTTTCTGTGTCATCTGTTGATTATCTGTCATCCATATATCTGCATTTTTTTTTTTTTGGTTTTTCGAGACAGGGTTTCTCTGTGTAGCTTTGTGCCTTTCCTGGATCTCGCTCTGTAGACCAGGCTGGCCTCGAACTCACAATTATATTAACATTGAGGTTTTCCTTATCAGTAATCTCCATGAAATAACTTTTAAGGAATGCTACAAAATTCTTGTAATATATAAAATGTTTAAATGCTACCTTGACCTTGTTTTGAGCCAAACAAGTCCCTCTTCTTGAAAAATTTGCTAACTGCACACTCCAACTTTTGGATTCGATAATATACACCAGGGCAGGTAGTATCCTTAATCATTCTAGAGCTAGGTAGATGTCTACTAAAGTCAGCTTTTGCACCCCCAATGCTAAGACGAATTATGCAAATTAGATGGTTCAAGGAGATTTCTGGAAAATTCATGCCTTCGTAATCAGTTCTCTACAGCTCCAGGTTGCATGTACTCTTTCTCTGGATATGGTTTCCTGAGCAATTGTGCCCAGTGGTCATCTCTCTGGAAATCAAATCAACAGAGACTAGATATTCACCTTTAAAAGTATTCTTCGGTGGGCATGATTTGACATCAAATATGTCTTTAAGTATATACAGTAAGTAGGGCTCAGCACAGCCTACCACTATCATGACCATTGGCTGTGATAGCTTCTTGGAGGGATGGCTTTGGCCTTACTAACTGGTTCTAAATAGTCTTAAGAGGAGAGAGTGGCAAAATTTCTCAAGCTGCTACTCCTCTCATTTTGCAAATTTTCTCACTTAGAAATATTCATAATGAATAGTACCAATTTACTGAACTCCATGGGCTGAACTCTATTATATCAAAGGCCCATTTGACATCATTAGGACTGAAGAACACTTGAAATACATTTTCGAACTGAGTGTCCAGTTGTGTTTGTAGACAGAACTTATTTGTCAGAGCTCTGTCCTAGAGCTATGTCACCTCTCTAATACGGATGCATGTTGTTATTTGGATAGACAAGAATTTGTTCTTGTGATGTAAGGGGAGGTGTTAATTTCATTGCCAAGCTGTAGAGAATGGACAATCTAATCTTCTTACTGATGTTTCTCAGAGGAGGTCTGTAGCTGAAGTTTTTCTGGTCCCACCCAGCTCCCCAGGCCCTGCGGTCCCACAGCCACTTATAAAATTCCTGTGTTCTACCTGGTCCTGCAATGACTCAGACCCAAGTAAACACACAGAGGATTATGTTATTTTTAAACTATGGCCATGGCAGGCTTTTCACTAACTAGCTCTTACATCTTAAATTAACCCATTTCTATAAATCTATACTTTGCCATGTGGCTTGTGGCTTACCAGTACTTTTACATCTTACTTCTCCTAGCTGTGGCTAGCAGTGTCTCCTCTGCTCTGTCTTTTTTCTTTCTCTCTCTCTCTAGTTAGAATGTCCCACCTAATCTTATTCTGCCTCACTATTGGCCAAAAAGCTTTATTTATCAACCAATCAAAGCAATACATATTCATAGCATACAGAATGATATCACCCATCATAGAGCACTTGCCTGACTATTATATTTATTTATTAAACTCTAATTATTACATAAACTTCATGGTTCCCAACTGCTTGCATTAAAAACATCAACTAAAAAACAAAACAAACAAACAAAAAAAAGGCAAGTGAATTCTTATTATGCTAGAGGTGGAAAATTCTAGGATCCACATGGTAGCAGATTTGGTGTCTAGAATGGCTGAATTGTGATGTATAAATGACTGTCTTCTTTCCATACTTCACAGGCAGGAAGGGAGAAGGAAATTCTATTGACCTCTTTTGTATAAAAAGAATAATTTCATTTACAAGAGCTTCTTTCTAACTGGAACCCAATCTTCTCAAAATTCCCACTTCCAAACATCATCACCTTAATATTAGATTTCAACATAAGAAACTTGAGAGAGAACAATCATCCAGCCTATAGCATATTTCACACGTATATATGCATATTATATTCTTATAGTATGAGATACAAGGATTAAAATAGATATCAATGTTATATATTTAACATTAACATATTGAACAATAGAAATGGATATTATTGATCATTATTTTGGAATGTTCTCTAATTTAATGTGACTGGTAAAAGATGAAGAGACAAGCATGCATAGAGGTCAGATTATGTGATGTCAGAAGAAAATAACCACCAAAAAGCCAAATGGACATGCTTCCTAAGAAACTACTGACTTATTGGCCTTGGAAGTATAGTGTATATCATACAATGGACCTTTACTTGGCCACCACTGGGGAAACCTCTTCATGTTTGCAATAGCATACCATCTTTATGTGTGAGATATAAAATGAATTTAAATCACTACTCTTGGAGTCTCAGTGAGCCCAGTCACCAAGAACATACCTGGGAAATGATTTTAGTCATTTACGATGTCTAGTTACATCATTGATGCTATGACCTACACATCATCTTTCCTTAAATCTGGCTTTCTCCAAATCTAAAAATGTGTCCAAGTTAAAGTCAAATAGAACCACTTGATACACTGTCTCAGAAAATCCTTCATTGTACAGGATTGAGACGATCTTCTCATGCCTTGTAGATCAGTTTGATACCTCCTATGACTACAGAATTTTCCTGTAGGGAATGTCTTTGTTTTTCATATATTGTAGAACACGTGAGTAAAAATTGATACTCACTATCTGAAATTTTCTGGAAATAAAAGTGCTTAGAATCTATAAACCTTCTCATCTTATTGCATTATATTCCTCAGGTTATGAAAAGAGTACTGTCCCCTAACATCCTGCCATTGTGGCTTAGGGTGAGGAGTTTCTGACACATGGTAGAGCCAAACGTGAACATTGTACATATTGTACAACCAGGCAGTGGTATGAAAGAATCATGGAGAATGTCTATCCTTCCCTGCCAGGGAAATTGTTTATTAATTTACTGGGAAAAATTATTTGGAGTTCACAAAAACTGTGGATGTTAGTAAGCAATTGGAGGTGATGAATCTTAATGGAATGTTACCTGTTTCTATCCTTTAAAACCAAGGTGACTTTGATAAATGGCAGAGCCCGAAGACTAGTACAATTGACCAAACCTCACACAACCATTGTAACAGGAGATTTTTGTTGTTATTGTTTTAATTTTTTCCATTTTATTAAACATATGTTCTCTTCTAATTCTATAATATCATAGTATAATCTGAATACAAATTCCTCTTCCCAATTCTTCCCCAACATCTCTTCAATCTGGATCCATTCCCTTTCTGCCTTATTAGAAAAGAGCAGGCATGTAAGAAATAACAACAAAACCTAACAAAATAAAATATGAGATAAAAGAAAAGTCATTACATTGAAGTTAGACAAGACAAGCCAACATAAAAAATTAAAGATCCTAAAAAGCAGGCACAAAAATCAGAGAGCCATTCCTTCACACTTTCAGTACGTAAAAGTACTGAACTGAAAGCTATAATATATATGGTGGGGACCTGGTGCAAACCTGTATAGGCCCTGTGATTGCTGCTTCAGTCTCCGTGAGTTCACATGAGCTTTGCTCAGTTGATTTCGAGGGCCTTGTTCTCCTGGTGTCCTCCTTCCCTCTGTCTCCCCCAACACTTCTGCCTCCTTCTGAGCTCTGAATGGAGGGAATGGATGGGGTCATCCCGTTCTGAGCTGTGTGTTCCAAGGTGTTCTCATTCTCTCTCTCTCTCTCTCTCTCTCTCTCTCTCTCTCTCTCTCTCTCTCTCTCTCAAAAGTAATGTCTAGCTACAGGTCTCTGCATTTGGTCCCATCTGCTGCAGGAGGAAGACTCTTTGATGATGGCTGAGTAAGGCCCTGACCTATGAGCATTGCAGAATAACATTAGGAGTCATTTTTGTTATTTTCTATTGCCCTAGGTTTCCACACCCCTCAAAGACTCTTCAATTCTAGTTGTTTTTCCTCTCATTCCATTCCTCAATCCCTGTTCCCCTTCCATTTCCCACCTGATCCTTGTGTTCTCATGCCCAACCCTGGCTCCATTCTACCCATAAAATCTGTTCTACTTCCCCATCCTGGGAGATTCATGGGCTCCTCCCACTTGAGTCTATGAATTGTAGCTTGGTTATCATTTATTTAGTGGCTAATATCCAGGTGTAAATGAATAAATACCATAATTACATAATTATCTAACAGGAGGTTTTAAACAAATGGTCTTATCTCCACATTTTTTTTTTTTGCAAATTTTGTAGCCACTGCTAAAGACTCTTGCCTTGGCAATAAACAGATATTCTCTTATGTCACAGAAGCCTGAATCAAGACCTGCAGACCTCTGTAGATACTAAGATCCTACAAATCGTTCCTTGTGTTCTTTCCAGTTTCAGACATCACTGATTATAATCAACACTTATATCTCATATCTCAGAGTACAGAATATTAGGCTCTTGTCAAAAAGCATATTCAATGCCTCTTCCATTTACCTGCTAGGTCAAAAGCAACTGGTTAGCTGAGAGGTCTGATAATTCCTCAAAGAGCTTCTGTCTGAGTTATACATTGACAATATCTGTCTTGATTCAGCCTATAGTATCTCTTAATTTCAGAACTTTGCCTAACTTATACTTCACACTAACTTTGTCAAAATATCATTAGTCTCTACCCTAAGAGGAACATCATATGTCATGCTCTATGTGAATAAATATTAATTTCATGTGAATACAGTCATAGCTCACTCCATATAAGCTATTTTTGACACTGCCACTTTTTTATGCTCACAAAGATTATAAGCCATGTGACAGTTATGGAAAGACACACTCTCCTTAAATGGTAAAATATAGATAGCTGCAAAGGTCCATCATGACCACTCACAAAATTTTCCACTGTGGACTACAGGGATGACTCAGAAGGTAAGAGTATTCACTGCCCTTGCAGAGAATCAGAGCTTAGTTTCCAAGCCCCATGACCAACAGTAATTTCAGCTCCAGGGTATCACATTCTTTTTTCTGGCCTCTATGGACATCAGAATGAATGTGCGCACACACACACACACACACACACACACACACACACACACACACACAAAGAGGCAGAGCAGAAAAGTTTACAATCTTTAAGAAATGTCTGCCACCTGGATAATGATCCTAAATACTGTTTATTGTAGGTTGTTGGGCAGAACTTTTTTCTTCTCATCTCCTCAACAACTTTAAAATTACTATTCTATGTTGATTTTGTGATACAAGGTAGGCTACTAAGAAAGAAGACCAAAGTAGTATTAGCAAAACTCTCTGGTGTGTAGTTAAACATATGTTAGTTACATTTGATGATAAGAATGAATTTGATAGTTGCTAAGGAGATGGCTCAGTGTTTAAGAGATTTGCTGCACAAGCGTGAGGAACTGAGTACAAACCCCCAGCACACACACATAAAAAGCCATGTGTAGCCGGATGTCCCTACAAACTCTCTGCTGAAAAAGTTGGAGACAAAGGACAATAGAAATTTCTGATGCCAATTTCTGATGCCTGAGTATCTCTGATGCAAGAGAATAAGGTCAATAGTGATAGAGCATGTAGGGGTTTAGATAAGAAATGTTCCCCATAGATCATATAGTTAATATCCAATTGTTGGCAATATTTGAGGGATGTTTTAGAATTTAGAGTGTGCAGTCTTACTACAGGATGTATGTTAATGGGGGTGGGCTTTAGAAGTGTGCAGCTTGGCTCCACTTTAAGTTCACTTTTTCTGTTTCAGGTATGGAGTTGAAGATATGTTATCTTGGCTTCATGTTTGAACTGATTATTGGCATGTCTCCCTTTCCATTTTGCTCTCTCTCTCTCTGGAGTCACAAGTCACTTAGTTCATAACTTACTTTTTGGTTGTGTCATTTCATTACATCAACAGAAAAATAAATATGACAGAGCAGGGCACCCAATGTCCCTCTCTGGGCTCAACATTTACATGAATGCACATGTGTAAATATATTATACACACACACACACACACACACACACACACACACACACACACACAAACGTCCTCACACATACACAGAATAAACTCAACACTACACCTCTTGATGCTGAGACAACATAACTATTCTTCAGTCATAATGCATAGTAGAGAAAACTCAATAGGATCGAACAAAGTCCTATTAAATAAAAGCTTACAACTTATTATTTATAATGTTTTTGATATTTAATCCAGAGTCTAAAACCCACCAAATAAGCCATTGTTTTACCAAAACACAACCAATGCTGAAGTTCCCTAACAGCACACTTGGGATTCTATTCCATTTTATTGCTTTCCTTCAAGCTTAGCCTTAGATCCTTGCATATGCCTTATTCTGTCAAAATGTACTTTTCTATACTCCCTGCCTCAAGGGAAAACTGATAAATATTAGAACTATCTATGACCTTCTAAAAATTAATGACTATGTCTTTTCCCAGGAGGCATGCTTAAATCCACTCTTTGATCCTTAGGAAAGAGGTGAGCCATTGCTCAGATTCTTTTAAACACCACCATGACTTCCCACTCTGCATCCCTGACTATGCCCAATTCAACTATCTCTTCCCTTTTGCTACATACACATGATACTCCCTTACCATGGTAAAATAACTGTGCATATGTCCTTCAACACAGTTAGTACAAATGCTACCTTGAATATGTCAAGATGTTGCTGACAAAAATATAAAACACATTTTTAAAAAATAATTTTTAATTATACTAAGGTATTATAAGAGGCCCCCAAATTCTATAACTGCTATTTTAGCTAATGCCTCATAAGGGAAATTTTGATGATTGGTCTAGAGGCTTAACTTAGTTCTCTATATGCTAAAATATCTAAATAAAATCCTCACATTTGATTTCCAAACTCTGTCTATGACTTTTCCAGTCTTTCCCATGATCCTTTTTCCAGATGTAACTGCCTGATGAGAAAATGTGGTAAGTTTTTGCCTCCTGAGTATCAAAGCTGAGGGGAAGTGTCTGAAAAAATATGTGGAAAATATGAAGATAATATATGGTTTTGCACTTCAAAATTATGCCATTAGCTTCTCTTTGGCAGTGAAATAATGGGTGGTGTATAAATGGAACAGGAAGCACAGGAGTTTTCTTTAGTAAATGCTTTTAGGTAATGTTTGCCTTTATATATATATAAAAAAAATTTCTTGGTTTGATCCACTAACAAATCAAAAAATAATTTACATACTTCCAACACATAATGCACAGAATATTCACTATTGTTCCAGAGGTAAAGAATGGTGCATTGTGAGCAAATGTGTAGACCTTTCAATACCAGACCCCACCAAGACAAACATCAAATTCTAAAACTCCATATCCAGTGTCAGATGGTCAGATGGCTTGGATGCTCCCCTCTTGCTGCATACTATATATCTCCCTCTCTAGGGTGGTTCCATTCCCTATATGCAGCTCTGTCTGGCAGATATCTTGTGGCTCTGGCATCTACAATATCTTGGTGCCTACAAGACAAACCAGGTGTTCCAATGGCCACACAGGGTCTCTTGCCCTACCGAGGCCTTCATTCAGGGAATCTCTCTGAAACATGCTGCCTTGTTTTTGTGGTTCTCTGAATCTACAAAGAGAAAGAATTTACAATCACTGCATTTTTGTGTCCTTTATGACTCTAAAACCAGAAACATTTAGACAACACAGCCAAGTTTCCATGTTACCTGGCGATGGGACCTACCCTGTCTTGAACCAAATTAGACCCAGCTTTTGTTCGTTGTTGCTTTCTAGGAGTATAAAACTACATAAGCATTATTTTCACAGAAAGTAAGCTTAACCATGTGACCTGTGAGCCTTTATTCCAATGCAGAGCAGCGGGTCCTTCCTTAATGGCTTTCATCTCTATTTCTTTCAGCACAAGTCTTGGCTACAATATTAAGTTTAGCAGTTCTCCTTTTCTGTTCAGAGTGTGCATTTTGTCTTTCTTTCTGCCCCATTTACTCTTTTTCATTGAAGATCTGCATAGCAGTCATTCATTGTCATAATAATCAATTCATAGATTTAATGTTACGCTGCTACGAAATTGCCTCTGCTAAAGAAATTAATCCATTACTTTTTAATTTAGCCTTAGACAAGTTCTTAATACGAGGGAATAATGCATGAAGCCAAATACTTTGCCAAAATATCACAGGGATGGCCACTAGCCAAATTGCTAATATGGTTCCCCTCTGAAACTTCTTGAGCTAAGCCTACACAATCCCCATTGCACTCCATAATACTGTCTTTGAAGCTCCTATTAGGACAGCCCCTTAAACTCTGTTTATAGTATTCAACCAGTTTAAATGCCTTATAGTATACTAAGACAATGAATCTTCCACATTCATATATATGTATATGGTGGATATGGTGAGCTCTTTACAGTAATGACCCATGCTTTGATGCCAACTTCTGTATTAGTTACTATTCTGATGTTGGGATAAGACACTATGACAAAACTAATTTCTGAAAGAATTAAGTTTTTTTTCTTATGATCCTGGACTGTTAGAGTCCATATTGAAAGAGTCAGCATGTATCAGGAGACAGGTGACTGCAGGGGCAGGGAACTCATGCCTTGACCTACAAACACAAGGAACAGAGGAAGTAAACTAGGAGTATATGAGACATTTTGATTTCCAAATCTGCCTCCCAGTGACATCTTTCCTCTAACAACACTACATTTCCTTAAGCTCCCCTACACAGCTCACCAAGTGTTCAGATGCTTGAGACTATGGGAGACATTTCTCACTCACCATCGTATCTATGATTTTATAGTTCAATGAAAAGAATAATAATAAGGTAGGTTAGTACAATATTTCTGTGGATGTCTTTCTGTACACTGTGAATATGTTGCTCTGACTGGTTGATAAATAAAATGCTGATTGGCCAGTAGCCAGGCAGGAAGCATAGGTGGGGCAATCAGAGAGGAGAATTCCGGATGGAGGAAGTCTGAGTCAGGAGTCACCAGCTAAACACAGAGGAAGCAAGATGTGAAGGCAGAACTGAGAAAAGGTACCAAACCACATGGCTAAACTTAAATAAGAATTATTCATTAATTTAAGAGTAGGAACTAGTCAGTAATAAGCTTGAGCTAATGGTCGTACAGTTCATAATTAATATAAGCTTCTGAGTGATTATTTTATAAGCAGCTGAGGGACCTCATGGCTGGGCAGGACACAGAAAAACTTCCAGCTACACAATATATCTGATATGAAAGAGCAAGGGTGAATACTGTGAGGCAAAGATTTACATAGGATTGAAGACTGGGATTGAGTGAGTGTAAGGAGTTCAGGTGAAGTTAAACAAAACTAAAGAAGCCTACGAAGTCCCACTTACCTGTATGCTAATTAAAAATATTTGGTTAGAAATGCCATGCATTAGTGAACAGTAGTGCTCCTAGGACAAGTGGGTTATTAAATAAAAATCTGAATGTCAGGCCTTGGTTATCTCCCTAAGAATTATTAGTTAGAGAGGTAACAGAGGTATCCAAATCAGTACTGATTATTCTCATTGCTTTCTGTTGCCCACTAATTATGTTTACCAAAATTAGATTAGGTAAGACCACCTTGCTGAATTTTCCACAAACTTCAATTTTATCAGGGATCTTAAAGTCAATTTTTTAATTGTTTTGTTTCATGAGAGAGAATAATTCTGATAAACACTAGGATACATGGTCCATATAAAGACAATGAAGTCATATTGCACAATGATGTAGAGGGTGTTTTTATTTTTTCCTTTGTAAGCAATAGGTTATCAAAGCCAATCGGTTAAATGTCAACTATTCAGTTTCACTGTATCTTATTGGAAGCACATTATAAAATATTTATCTCTCTATCATTTATTTTATGATTTCATAAAGGAGAAAATATTGAGTCCAAATGCTTAAAATATCCAAGAAATTAGGAAAAGAAATTGATATATATTTTCAAGCATAAAATGTAGGTAATTCATAAATTCTATTGTTAAATTACACAATCCATATTAATTTCCAAAATTTTGCAACAGAATTAGCAATCCTTGCAGGTTTCTGTCAGTTATTTAATTAATACAAATATTCTTAATTTTAAAGCTATGTTAATTAATTTGTCTATATACTTTTCCTTCAATTTGTTATATAGCTATATTTTATAATTACAGATTGTTGCATTAGTCACAGTTTCTCAAGAAACGATATCAAGGCAATTGGCATTTTTTCTATATGGATGTGTGTAAGCAGGCAAACATAAAGGTATGTGTGTTCACACACACTCTTAATCTGTGGAGATTCACATTGGGTTTTATACTTTCACTATCAATTATGGTTTTATGAAGTTACCTACCACAAAACCAAGGAAAAGCAAAACAACAGTTAAAATGGAAAATCTGTGACATTCAGAACTAGAAAAAACAATTAACTTTTTTTTAACCTATGTGCTTATTTCTTGGAATTCTTCATTCCTCATCACCTAATATTTATATTTTATCATTTTACCTTTTCCATATTATACTCACATGTTTTATATACTTACATATATATATATATATATATATATATATATATATGTATATATATATATATGACCTTGCCTAATATTATACATTCTAAGTCCAAAAGTCCATACAGTCTCCTAAAATTCTTGTGTTTTCAATTTTTTTAAACTTATTTATTTTTGACATTATAATATAATTACATCACTGTTTCTTTTCCTCTTCTCTCTTCAAACCCTTCTATACATTTATCATTACACTTACCCAAATTCATGCTCTCTTTCATCATTGTTTTGTGTCTCTGTGTGTGTGTGTGTCTTTTCTTTTTTACTATTTTCATAAGTAAAACATGCTCAGATTGTATAAAGTTTTATTTATATATATATATATATATATATATATATACACACACACACATATATGTGTGTGTGTGAATGTGTGTGTGTGTGTGTGTGTGTGTGTTTTCAAGAGTGACCATTTGTTATTGGGTGTCCAATCAGTGTGTTCTTCCCTACTGTAGAACATTTCTTACACCCTTAGCCTTCCTTAGTGGCCTGCAGGTTTTTGTATAGGGCTCGGGCCCCCTGGGCTTTCCTTCATCTATGTTATTGTGTCTGGTTTTGTATTTCTTCATAAATTCAGGATATGAAATCATTGAAGTATAGCTTGTAAAGATTTTTTTTTTCCATTCTATGGACTGTTGGCTTGCTCTACTGATTATAGTGGTATTTTATTTGTACTGAAATGTGATTTTATTTGTATGTTAATAAATAAGTTGCCTAGGAATCAGAGCTATTAGCAAAGCCATAGCGAAAGCTCGGCGGTGGTGGTGCACACCTTTAATCCCAGCACTTGGTAGGCAGAGCTAGGTAGATCTCTGTGTGTTCAAGGATACAGCCAGCATTGGAGACACACGCCTTTAATCTCAATACCAACCATAGAAGTCCTGGAGGTCTGTACAGACAAGCAGTGACGAAGCAGTCATGTGGTGGGGTTTACAACCAATGAGAAGGCAGAACAGGAAGCCTATATAAAGATAAACAGACAGGAAGTAGCTCTCTTTCAGAGAGGTCTCTTGCGGAGAGGTAGGACAGCAGTGGCAGGAAGGGTAAGGTTTTTAATCTCAGCTCTTAGCTATCGCTCTGATCTCTTGGCTTTCTTCTCTGAATCGGCTCTGCGTTTCTTATTTAATAAGACGGTCAGTTACATCTACAACTGATAGCTTCTACTGCTGACCAGAAACTTTTTATCTTCATGTACCCCATCTGCTGAAACTTTGGCCTAGTTTTTATGCTAGTGCTCCATTCAGAAAGTTCTTGTCTGCTCAGTCTCTTGAAGTTAATTTCCTATGTTTTGTTCTAGAATCTTCAATGTTTCTAATTATAAGTAAGGTTTTTCAATTCATTTTGAATTGATTTTTACATAAGGCAAAAGTTATGAAGTTACTTTCAATCTACTGAAGGTAGACATCCAGTTTTGCCAACACCATCTGTTGAATAGGCTGATCTTTTGCACACACTGCTGCTCCCTCTCTCTGCACTGCCTTTGTTCCACATGAACATACTCAGTAATCTTATTTCTTCAGAGCCTGTGATCACACAACATCACAACAGCCCCCTGATCACCATACTCTATCTTGAAACCCTGCCTGGCATTTCTTCCTAATACATATTACCATCAGTAACTTTTGATATTTCTTGGTTTTCTGTCTACTTCAGTTCTAGAATAAAAAGCTAAAAACAGGTACTTTGCTGGCCATCTATGGAATACCATCCTTCATTCCATAATGTTAGATTTCAATAATTCTGTAAGCAACATATGACAGAGCCTAAAAATCTTAGAACTAAGAAGACTGAGGATAAGGAGCGCTCAAATTCAAAGCCTGCCTAGGCTATATAGTGACTTTCAGGGCTGCTGCATTAAACAATCCCGTTCTCTCTCTCTCTCTCTCTCTCTCTCTCTCTCTCTCTCTCTCTCTCTCTCTCTCTCTCTCTCCACACACACACACACACACACACACACACACACACACACACTTAGGCAGTTGTTGAAATTATGAGGGTAATATTTTATTTAATCCCTTTAATTCCTTAGAGTGTCCAAAACTCAATCTTTTAGGAATCCCAGAAACTCCATTAGGAAGTTAGGAGCTGAAAGTAGAAGCCATGTACCTTAGAACAGTTCTAACAGTGTTAATCACTTCAATATTCAGAAGAAAATCTTAAAGCATCATAAAGTTTTGTAACCATCCAGATTTCATTGACTCATACAAAGTCATTAGGAAGACAGATGAAACAGTATTATTATCTGCTATCTAAATCTTGTCACTATGTGTTTGCTTGGCGATAACATTTGCTGAACTAAACTCTATTTCCAAATTTACTGAAAGACAGTAATAGATTTCAGTCATCTTTGTTATTAATTATGTAATCTGATGTATCTACAAAGATAATTTTAATAAAGTTTTACAATGACCATAATCTTATGCAAACATATTTTCCATTTAGTTTCTCATCTAATAACAAAAGCAGACATAGATTAAGAGCTAAAAATTATTTAATTAAATTCATATTAGATTAATTACATATATACTATACAATGAGAGTTATATAATCAATTAAGTATCTTTGAATTTTAGTAAATATGAATAGAAGTTAACTGATTATTTCTAATTATGTATTTTACTCATATTTAGTAAGATTAAACAGGATTATCACACAGTGTGCATATATAGTGTGTGTGGTAATAACAACTAAACAAAAAGAAGCCGTTGTTTTGAGAAGGAGAAAAGAGGGCTAATGGCATGAAATGCAGGGGAAAAATAAGAAGGATAAATTAATTATATTTTAATTTTTAAAAAATTAAAACAATAAAATTTCCTAAATAATTGCAAACATGTCATAAACATATCCATTTAGTGCTTACTAAGTCCTAGAAATAAAATATTCCTTTTATAAAGTAAAATCTAAAGGACCAAAGACAAAACTAAGGTGGTACTGTCATATACATACATGCTGTGATTGTGTCTTAATCAATGATACCCATAGAGAAATTGTCAGAGATTTTTAAGCACCTTTTCTGGATTCAATTTCAATGCTGTACAAAGAACTACAAGCAATTGAGGAAAGTTAGAAGCAGGAGAGGTGGTTTTCACCAGGGAAGAGCATACCAATTGGCTGTTCGGTATCGAATGATCACACCAGGAAACATACATATACTAACAGCATATGGATTGAGCGGGATGTATCTAGGTATCTATCTAACATGTATTTACCTATTTATCTATCTGAATATTTGTCTACATATCATCTAGCCATCATCTATGTAACATCTATCCATCTCTAGCTCTATACTATCTCTACATCTCTACAACACACACACACACACACACACACACACACACACACACACACACATATATATATATATATCAGGGTATATAGAAGGATTTGGAGGGAAGAATGTTGTAATTACATTATAATATTAAATATATAAAATATCTAAAGTCTTAAAAACTGAAAATGTTGTGAAAAACGGAAAGTTCAAAAGCAGGATATGGCAATACTTGTCTATTATCCAGCTCTTCAAAGATAGCATGGAGAGGATCACAACTTTGGAGCTAACCTGAACTGCCTAGCAAGAATCTCACATCCAAAAGCAGAAGGTGGGGCCAGAACTTGGGGAAGAGATCACTTTATATGGTCAGGGTAATAGGAAAGACACTATACTGAATATGTTCAGGCAGTTCAATAGAAAAATATGTTTTTATGTATTTTTAAATTGATAGGGTGGGAAGGCTTGTAGTCAATCTTATATAAAAATCTATCATGTATTCTAACTTCTTTAAAGTAGTATATATTAATTTTAGAAAGTGATGAGTTTTCCTCTATCATTTTTATGCAATGCATAATGTCCTTGGATCATATTAACCTCCTCATTGCTCTCTGCTTTTGTCCCTTCTCCCTCTCACTGGTTTTATACAAGTTCTATATTGTTTCCTATCAATGAAAATCTGCACATCTTTTCTGAAATTTAAAAATGAGAAATTGTTTAGGATAATAAGTCTTTAATAATCAAATATATTCTTTCTTCAGTTTCAACTAACTGAGAACTTTGCTGTTTCATTTCACTTACACCAATCAGAAGTAGTTTCTGTGTAATGGGAAAAAAGTCTTGGGATAGAAATTCTTGAGGTGCATCTTGAGTTAAGATTTTAATTATATCACCTTGCTATCTAGATATATTTTGTTAGTGACCAACTTGTACTCAAGTCATACAGAAGTTGTCAGAAGTGAACTAAAAATCATTGATCATGACATTGAAAATCTAGTAATTACACATAAAAACTGTAAATTATTTTTTTCCTTGTCGTCATTGGCATTCTTTTTATTTGCAAGATGACAACTACCAAATCTCATGGCAAGATAAGCCAGCTGTTTAACCCAGACTATAAGAAAAGAAAATAGTTCCTCTACTCTAAGTAACAATCGTGAGAGTCATTCTCCTAAGGATGATGTATTAGTCCATTTGTATTGCTATAATAAAACATTGTACCTCAAGTTATTTAAGAATTAATATTTATTTTCTAACAATTATGAAGCCTCAGAAATTTAAAAGTGGTTGTAGGTTTCATATCTCGAGAGGGACCTTTTTCTCCTTTTAAGTCAGTGTTCTTCAAATGAAGAAGATAGATTATGCAGAGAATGAATTCTGTGTCATCTTGTGAGAGAAAAGACATAAAGGATAAACCCTTGCTCTAATCACATAATTTCATCTACAAAGAATTACATCCTGGTGACTTAATCACTGCCTAAAGACCCTACCTCTTCATACTACCATTTATTGACTACATTTCATACTACATTGACTTCACTGACTACAGTTTCAGTATAGCGATTTGTGGGTACAGATTTGGTAAGAACTAAGGGTTCATTTATTATTGTGTACTATAAGTGAATTGTGCAAGCAAAATGCTGAAAAGTTAGCCAAAAGTCACTTGCTATTTCACTAGACATAAGAACCTATAAAAATACATAGTTTAGTCTAAATTAAGTAGTAATATCACTTTTCTCTAAATCCTAGTGGACTATTTCTTTCTCAGGAATAAAGAGCTGACACTGTTGTCTACATACAAATCATGTTGAGATGTGATGACCGAGCAAGGCATTCAAACAGTGGGGAAAATTATAAAGTATCTTTGATTATCCTCAACCTACTTCTAATCTCCTTTTATACTCCCAGTCACACTATAGTTTTAAGGTCATAGTAATTCCTTTTTAACTCAATTAGAGCTGTCTTTCTACTTTAGCTGAAATCTCACTCCAGT
Source organism: Peromyscus attwateri (assembly GCA_902168425.1). Classification (NCBI taxonomy): domain Eukaryota; kingdom Metazoa; phylum Chordata; class Mammalia; order Rodentia; family Cricetidae; genus Peromyscus; species Peromyscus attwateri. The sequence continues at coordinate 17,829 of CABHPP010130699.1, read as the reverse complement.
TCCATGATGTCATACTCTCTCCTTATAGGACTGTTACAATTAAGATGATGCAGAAAGAGAATTTGTTAGCTAGGTGATACAGAGCACAAGTGACCATTGAATGTGAACTGCTTCTTCTTCTTATCATCATCATCATCATCATCATCATCTTCCAGAACCCAATTATTATTCCATATTTCTTTCTGTATAAAACTGCTTCATCATGATGGTAGGACATGCAGAGATGACCAGCCACACTAGTGGAAGCCCAAGAACTGTGGACTGTTGGCTGTGGAGCCCCCATGGGACTGGACTAGGCCCTCTAGATACGGAAGATGGTTGTTTGGCTCAAACTGTTTGGGGGGCATCCAGGCAGGGGGATCAGGATCTGTCCCTGGTCTATGGGCAGGCTTCTGGAATCCAGTGCTTATGGTGTGACACTTTGCACAGCCTTGGTGCAGTGGGAAGGGGCTTGGACCTCGATTTGGGGGATGTGGGGTTGCGGGGTGGCTTGGGAAAGAGGGCTGGGGGGTGGGACGAGGGAGGAGGGGGGTCTGTGGATAGCATGTGGAGTGAGTAGAAAATTTCTTAATAAAGAAAAATGAAAAAAAAGAAAAAAATACTTCATATTGCAAACTAAGACCCCTATATCAAGTTCTTCACTATGGCTAACAATTCTTCCCTTGTCTCATGATTACTTCTATTTTCTGCCATATGAAGTCAGTTTCATGTCTCTAAATTTTCATTTAATCTTAAAGCTTGTGCATATTATACTGATCTTCTTCCTACATTGCTGTTCCTTCAATCTCCATTGGGTAAGAACCACATAGGTCTTATAACTAAGCTTGAGCATGTTTTTATGAGCCATCCCTGCCCTTCCTAAAATGTTTGCCTCTTCTCTGCTTTTATAAAGTTTTGTATAAAAGCATCTAACAGTATAGCAGCTGCTTTTGAAGGTTTCTTAAACTTCTGATACAGATACTGTTAATGCTATTGCTATATCAATCATCAAACTATTGATTTATATGAGGTGCAGTGTTCCAGGGTGATAACAGAATGCCTGTTTCTAGGACTGCTACATCCAAGGAGGAATCACATGAAGAAAGAAAATAGACACACCTGGCTCTCTCCAATGTTCCTCCTATTCTAAACGAAGCTGTGGGAGTGAGGTCAACCGGCAGGGAAGAAAAGGACATGCCAATGAAATGCATGAAGAAATCCGTATTCACAAGCAATTTCCAAGGATATATATTGGTTTTTTGAGACAGAGTTTCTCTGTGGAACAGTCCAGGCTGTGCTGGAACTTGCTTTCTACACCAGGCTGGCTTCAAATTAACTCACAGAACCTGCCTCTACCTCCCAAGTGCTGGAATTAAAGGTATGCAATACCACCACCCAGCTGGTAATTCATATATTCATCATCACTGACAATGCTAAGATATTTTTGTCTTACCTCAAGTATACAGGAGACCGAAATTGCTTATCTAATGAAACCTTTTACAGAGTCTAGCAATTGCTTCTGCTCTTCAGATTGAAAAATGGAATCATTTACATATATAACCAAGGCAAATTAAATAAGCTCTTCTGACGTGCTCACTTTTGTTTGACAAGGCATCAGGAGCAAGGAGTTGTCTTCGAAGAACTCAAAGATGCTTTATCATTCCAATAAAACTGCATAATCTGTCTTCACCATACATCAAGTGGCATGAAGAGCAATGTTGGCTACATGTGGAAATTTGGGCCTTCATGTTTCTATTGATGATGGTTTTATACTGTCTTCCATTTCATCTAAGAAATAAGTAAAATCAATTTCAAACATAAAATTTTAAATGTAGTGTTCAGGCAATTTCAAAACTCAGGAGGTGGAGACAGAGGGATTATGAGTTCAGAAAGCCTAGTTTACATAGTAATAACCTACTTGCTCAACTATGTTCATAGCAGCTTATTCATAAGAGCCAGAAAGACATAGATGTCTCTCAGCTGAAGGATGAATAATGGAAATGTGGTACATTTATACAGTGGAGCATTACTCACCTGAAAAAAAAAATGACATCATGAAATTTGCAGGCAAATGGATAGAACTGTAAATAAAATTAATCCTGAGTGAGAAATACAAACATGCTATTACCCAATTATAAACGGTTATTAGCTGTAAAGAAAAAGATACTCATACTACAGTCCACTGATTCAAAGAGGCTAAGAAACAAGGAGGACTCTGGGTTGGGGGGAATACATGGCTTTCCCTAGGAAAGGGCAATAGAATACATTTTGTGGGTGGACTAGGGGTGAATGGGGATGGGAACAGGAAGAGTCAAGCTGAACAGGGGTGGGGAGTGAAAGGAGAGAGTAGGAGCAGGATGACTGGAATTGGGGACCATTTGAGGGGCAATATGATAATCCAGTGAGTGGAAACTCCCTGGAATCTATGAGGATGGCTCTGGCCAGGACTCTTAGTAATGGGGGATACATAGCCTGAACTGGCCATCTCCTGTAACCAGGCAAGGCTTTCAGTGTTGGGACTGGGACACCAACGCAGCCTCGAAACTTTCTACCTACAATTTGTCTTGCCTGCAAGATGTGTTGAGGCAACAGTGATGCAGAACTTGTGAGAGTGGCCAACCAATGGCTAGTCCAACTTGAGGCCCACTGCAGGAGAGGAAGCCCATTCCTGACACTGCCAAGAGGGTCAGGAACCAGAGGCTGGGTAGCCCAAAGACGCAGTGTAGGATCAAACACAGTTGAAAAAAAAATCTAATTATATTCTGCTATACTCATATAGACCAGTGCCTAACCCAATAGTCATCAGAGAGGCTTCATCCAACAACTGATGGTTGCAGATGCAGAGACCCACAGCAAAACATTAGGCAGAGCTTGTGGAATACAACAGAAGATGGGAAGGAAGAATTGGAGAAGCCAGATGGGTGGAGGACACCAGGAGGACACAGCCCACAGACAGCAGCTAAGCTGGGATCATAGGGACTCACAAAGACTGAAGTGGCAATGACCAGTCCTTCATAGACCAGGTCTGTGCTAGGTCTTCTCCACATATGTTATGGTTGTTGGCTTGATGTTCTTGTAGAACTAACAGTTGGAGAGGAGGTGTCTCTGACTCTTTTGCCTGTTTTTTGGACTCTCTACCTCTTACTTTGTTGCCTCCTCCAACCTTGATAAGAGGGTTGGTGCCGAGTCTTATTGTAACTGTTGATGCCATGTTTGGTTGACATCCTTGGGATGCCTGCTCTTTCCTGAAGGAAACCTGAGGAGCAGTGATTGTTGGGGAGAGAGGGAATGTCAAAGGACTGTGAGGAGAGGAGAGAAGGGAAACTGTTGTCGGGATGTAATGTGTGAGAGAGTAATAAATAAAATGTAATAAATCAAATAACAAAAAATAAACCAAATAATAAATATTTAACCATGCTACACTTTGTAATCTTGCAAAATCTCTTACATAGCTGTTCCCCTTTACCCAAGAGTGTCACCCCTAGTGATTGCATATTACACTGATTATACAACCTGTCCCATTGCTTTCAATTGTCTTGTATTTATGATTATTTACTCTGTGAGCCATCCCAAAATAAGATAATCTGTTTCTTTTTTCTGTTATATCAACTGATTTCTTTTAAGGATTTTGATTCTGTATTTGTGGAGGACATTCATAGAAAATTTTTCACTTAATGTCTTCATCACTTTGAGGCATGAAATGAGTTATGCTGCTAGCCATTACCCCCACTTTCCCTAAGGAGTTTATTACTAGACTAGTTCACACTGAAATATTTCACACATTTTGATAACGGACCACCTACAACTTCAATTATTATTTTGAGAATGTGTTATATATGCTTCATTTCTTAGTTTTTTGTGTCTTTCTTGACTGGAGCATTTAAAGATTTTATTTCCAATTGTATGTAAATAGTTAAAATTATGGCAATAAAATTGTTTATAATAATCCCACCTGACTGTCATTATCCCTGATCTGTGTGTGAAAACTTTCCTTTATTCTTGACAGTTGTAATATATCTTACCAAATTCTTGATTTGGTCCTGCCTACCACCAATGTGGACAAGTATGTTAGTGTGCTGAACAAATAAGATTTGCAGTTACCAATGCACTCACTGAGTGACTATTTGTCCATTATTATTTCATATTTTATGTTTTCTTCAGGGATTAACCAGTATTAATTTCTAACTATACATTTCTAAAAGCCTACTGTTAATTCTTTCTATTAATTCATTGATTTGCATCAATTCATCATTTTTACACATAGTTATTAAGGCATGTTTCATCTATTTATTTGCTCTTACCTTAGTTGTACATGGATATGAAAATGCATCTTTTGTATATCTGAAATTCAGTTTTAGATGCTCCACTGCTGAGATATCCCCATAATGAATGGACTAAAAACATTTCAGGTACTTAACAGGTAAAAGGAAGATAAAAATGTAAAATCCATTATTCTGAATAACAAATGAACACTAATAAATCATTTAAAATAAGGTTATAATAAACAAAACTGTACAGAATATTTACTAAGTGGCAGGCACTGGTATAAAAAGATGAAAAGATAACATATTTTTGGTGCCAGTTAGATTCTAGACAACTGGAAAACACTGGATTCTGGAACTGTCAGGTGTTGTACTTAAAATTTAGCAAATCACTACAGAAGATACCTGCTTCAAACATGGATAATCAAAAAGCAGATTCTGAGTTTACAAATGTGAGTTATAGAAAAGTGAAGCTACAGTACTATTCTGTTTTTCTGAAATTCAAAATCTTTAAAATTTACTAAAATGCATCCTATCAATTTGAATGTTCAAGGTTATGGACATATTATATGCACCAGTAATTTGTGTTTGTTTTAAATGTATCAATAAAATACTTATAGTTTAAGAAATCTCTTGCTGCATTTCTGTCTGTAACAGGAATCTTAAAAGGTCTTATTAATAGAAACAAACCTGGAGCCAGGTATTGGGTTGAACGCTGAAAGATCAGAGAAATAGAACAGGCTACAGCTAACCTCACCTTACCAATTCCTCAACTGATCCTGTTTCCTCAGACTGGAAACCTCTGAGTCCTCATCCAGAATGAATCTCAGCTGAGCTGCTGCTCAAAAGCCTAAAAGCTTAACCAGGCTCTAGTTCCTGCTCCTCATGCCTTATATACCTTTCTGCTTCCTGCCATCACTTCCTGGGATTAAAGGCATGTGTCACCAGCCTGGCTGTTTTCAGTGTGGCTTTGAACTCACAGAGATCCAAACGGATCTCTGCCTTCAGAATGCTGGGATTAAAGGTGTGTGTGCCACCATTTTCTGGCCTCTATGTCTAGTGGCTGTTCTGTTCTCTGACTCCAGATAAGGTTATTAGTGTGCACAATATATTGAGGAACATAGTATCACCACATCTGCCTACTTTACTCTTCTCAGCAACTTCTCCCATGACTTCTTGATGTATTTTGTATCACAGCAAATATGATGCTCATTTGTGGTCTCTTCTTCAAGCACAATGCTAGACAAGGCTCCATGTGGCCTCCTACAACAGACAGCAGTCCTGTATTACCATTTGTCTGATGCCTACAAAGAGAATCCACATACTTATCACTACACTAGTTTTTAAATGTGATGTGGAATTTTCTGTTATTGCTCACTTTAGTCTATTTCTGGGATCTTGGGGTGATTCTCAGGTTGCAACAGCTGATCCATACCACTAGTCAAAAGTACTTTTATTTTTAAAGGCTACAGAGAGAGGTGGCTATTGGAATTGTTTTAGTTATTCTATTTATTTTTTTTTTCTTTCCCTTTTTCAAGACAGGATTTCTCTGTGTAGTTTTGGTGCCTGTCCTGGATCTCGTTCTGTAGACCAGGCTGGCCTCAAACTCACAGAGATCCGCCTGCCTCTGCCTCCCGAGTGCTGGGATTAAAGGCGTGCACCACCACGACCCAGCCTACTTATATTTTTTTTTTAAGTTCCTTAAATTTCTTAAAGCTTTCAGAGTATGATTTGCTAATATTTTCTGCATCTGTCTTCTCTATGACAATGTTTTGCTGGCTGGTTATGCAACACAGAGTAACCTACAAATCATAGCGTTTAGAATTTTCATCAAAAATAATTAAGCTGTTGCTGCTGAAATTTTATGACTTTTGTCTTGTTTTCTTCTACATATTCAGGTAACTAAGGCACCCTTAAAATGCCGGTGTTATTTTCATCATCTGACAGAATTTTCCATTTCTAAGTCTCCCACAGAAAGAATAAGTATATACCATGGTATAAGTCCCTATTCATCTCCTTTCACAAATCACTAGTATGGAAATAAACATTAAAATCCATGCAACACAAAAATTGGAAAATCATGAAAACTTTTCTTATATTACATATTATGTATTGGATTTTGAGGTATGACTATGGTTGCATTTTTCTCCAGTGAATTATTGTCTCATTATTTCTACTAATTAGTTCTTATTTTATCCTTCTAGATCTTAGAATATAAGAGATTAAACTGGTATCATTTCTTGATTTTTGTTATTTACTACCATAACAGGGCCTGTTTCTGTCGATTTTCTCCCTCCCTTGAATATTCAGAGAAAGTTTTAAATTCTATCATAAGCAAATAATAACAAAAAATGTCCCTTAATAAAAAATTACACTCAATACAAGTGGACTACAAGTTGTTTCCCAAAAGCTGTGGGAGGTACTTGCAATTTCCCTACAAGCAAACAATTTCTTTCCTCTCAAACTCTAGTTTCCTAGGGATTTGCTGTCAGTGGGTTTCACAGCACTGACTAGAGATACATAATGAAAGAGAGGAAATAAAGAACGATTTTACCTATACTGATCAAGAAATAAAACCATATTTCCGTACACCACTGTTATTTCTCAGTGGGTTGCACATGTACCAGCTCATATACATTCCAGATCCTACTGCCTATTGAAACCTTAAAGACTTTAGTGTCCTTGGCCTGCTTATGACTTACAAGAGGCATAAACATGGTTTGGAGATTAAGAATACAGGCTTTGCGTGTTGCAAATTGAGACTGTCAATTAAGTGGCATCACTGAATCCTGAATAGAAGTGCCAAGGGCATGTTCTTCTGGAAAAGAAGGATTAACACAGTCTCCATTGACATCTAAGATACATATCTGTGACTGAGGACACTGGGGAACCGTCTCTAAACAATGTGATCACATTTAAAGTACCAAAAGCAATTTTTTTTTCTTAGTAAACAGAAAAATCCTCAGTCAAACAAAAGGAAACTCTCAAGATGTAGTTGACTTTGCAAACCATTTGCCAGCAGCCTTTGCTTTCGCTCCTCATATGTGCAGTTTTAGGATACAAAACAGGTCCGTTGGAAAGAGTTGTACTGAATACTAAAATAGAAGACAGACTGCCATCTCTACACATCTGTGGCCTTGATTATTTGACTTTATGATAGTAGAGATTAAAGTGTTAGAATGGATAAACTTTCAACCAAACAACAGTGCTCCATGTTTCTACTCAATATCCATGTTAATTGTGTTTTCTACTGCAAAGACTTTTCCCCCTCTAAAGTACAGAAATACCTCAAACAATAGAAATGCCAAAACAAAGGTTGATTGAGGTAAATGATTGTCACTATGGGCTGTGTAAACAAAATATTTTCATGTTTAATTGATAGATATAAAACATTAAAACCTATAGGTAAGCAAAATAATGATAAGACACAGTTATTGCTTAAAATATTAAGTATTGGAATATTTGATGTTGTTAGATATTATCCTTCAAAAGTCTTTTCTAAGAATCTTGATCTTAAATGTACCATTGCTGTTTGGAAGTTCTACAGTGTTGCATGGTTTGCCCTGGCCTTAATCCTAGCTCCTCCATGCTTCCTGTTTATATAGCTGCAATTACCTCAGACCTAACTTTCTTCCATTCTCCATTGGTATCTGCTATAGCGGTATTTTATTTGTGCTGAAATGTGATTTTATTTGTATGTTAATAAATAAAGTTGCCTAGGGGTCAGAGCTATTAGCAAGTCATAGCGAAAGCCAGGGCGGTGGTGGTGCACACCTTTAATCCCAGAACTTGGTAGGCAGAACTAGGTAGATCTCTGTGTGTTCAAGGATACAGCCAGCATTGGAGACACATGCCTTTAATCTCAATACCAACCATAGAAGACCTGGAGTGACCTACAGACAGGCAGTGGCAAGACAGTCATGTGGTTGGGTTTACAACCAATGAGAAGGCAGAACAGGAAGTCTTTATAAGACAAACACACAGTAAGTAGCTCCTTTTTCGGAGAGGTCTTTTGGCTGAAGAAGCTAGCTGCAGCAGGCAGGTAAGGCTCTTAGCTCTGACCTCTTGGGCTTTTATCTTTACATTGGCTCTGTGTTTCTTATTTAATAAGACTATTGGTTACATCTACAATCTGCATATTGTTTTAAGATCCCTAAATTCAGCTGGGCAGTGGTGGCACACACCTTTAATCCCAGTGCTCAGGAGGTAGAGCCAGGAGGATCTCTGTGAGTTCGAGTCCAGCCTAGGCTACAGAGTGAGATCCAGGACAGGCACCAAAACTACACAGAGAAACCCTGCCTCGAAAAACCAAAAAAAAAAAAAAAAAAGTAGAATTGCATTCACTTTATGAGAAAATAAAAAAATAAATAAAATCTAAACACTGTCAGGTCCAAAGGGTAGGTACCCCAATCCTCCCCTCAAAAGGACAGGCTTACTGACTCAGTCCAAAATTGAGTCTAGACCTAAATCAACCCAAATATAAGAAGATTTATGGAGATTAGATGAAAGCCAGCATTTCTCAAGAACTTGTAAAACTGTTTCCCATCTGCCTAAAGGATTCACTTCCTTTACCTCTGGCAAAAGAGGAATATGGATCCATTGATATATGCCTAGAACGCTACATCAAAGCTCGTGCTGGCCTCCAGGCTCCCTCAGTCCCTACACACAAGTACCTACTATACATTTCAAAGCCCCACACCAGTCTATTGTCCCCTCCCTCCCTACAGCTCCTCACCCTCCTTATAACCCCATTTGCTAGTCTCTGTTGTTCCCATACTTACTCTCTCTTATTATTTTACTCACTCTAACTTCTTTTACTATCCTCTCACTGTGCATCTTTTGCTATCTCCATTATTCTCTCACACTGTCCTGCTCACGTCACCCTGGCCATGTCCATTCTGCTTCCCTTTCTCTCTGCTCTGGACACTTCTCATGCGTCTGAATGGTCTCTCTCTTATTCACAACAAAAACCTTCTCTAATAATGGCTTGTTCACACCAACAGTTTCTTTTCTGTGCCCCCCAACATACACAAGTTTGTACAGGCCATCATATGTAATTTTGTGTGTGTGTGTGTGTGTGTGTGTGTGTGTGATATTGTGATAAATACTACATGCATGTGCTTACCTTTGTACTCCTAAACAAGTGCCTTCAGAATAGGAACCTCTGAATAAAAGACCTTCTCTCTTGATTATACCTCACTCTTTACATGAAATATTCCCCAATGAATTATTTGCTAAATACACAGTATTTATTTTTATTTTTTACTTTTGCTTAAAAGCTTTTAAAAGAATGAAAGGCAATGCAAAACTAATATATTTAAAGTTGAATTTTGAAACATGTAAATAGAGAGCCTTCACCCCAGTGCTGGGAGTGGTTTGTATTGAAATCAGGAAGATCATGGGGCTTAATATCCAGCCACATTAGCCAAAAAGTGGAGAGTCAAAGGCTGTCTTAATAAGCAGGATTAAGAGTGATACAGGAACACACCCTCAGCAACCACTGTTCTCCACTCACAAGCAAAGATGTATGCACACACACACACACACACACATACCATATACACAGATGAACACATATGTAAATATATCAACACCCCACAGAATTATCATGAATTTATGCACACAAAACATTTATTACTTCTGGAATATTGCACATAATACTTTCATAAAACATAGTCATTATGTAAGAAGTTGTTCAAAATTGTCTAAAAGTATAGTGATTTTATGAATCAGAGATTTTACATATAGAGATATAGTTTTCTTTAACAACTGAATTTCTTAGCATTCCCTTTAATCTATGAAATTATATTTCTATCTTCTATGCCCATGAATAAGAAAGAAATATGAGACTGCTGATATTAGAAATTGTTCTACACCTATGTTGCTCAATTCAAAATCCTCTCTTTATTAGAAAAAGTGAACCAATATTCAGTAGCATGCATAAGACATAACACCTCTTTGATCTGCCTGACGTTTGTAGAGCCTCACAGCCTAGGGTTTCACAATCTATTCATGTGCGTTCGAAAAACTTAACAACATACTCCATATTAGATCTTGGCAGATAATATATTGTAAATATTTGTAAGGGCTTAGAATATTTTATGTCTTTTTTTTCCTGGTCTTGGGGAGGCACAACCAACCAGAAGCCACTCTGAACTTTTCATGTCTGAGCTATTAGAGGACAGGATTGTTATCCCCCATGAGGCTCCCTGGTTGGAGGGAGGGGGAACAATCAACCATGGTCAGTCACCATCATACCAAGTGCCACCCTTGGTCTCTAGGTCTGGGCATGGGAGAGAAGAAAAACAACAGCTCTGCACCATGCCTTGTAGCTGGGGTAGGAAGGACTCAACCAAGTACCACCCACTGAGACTCAACCAGGAGATCCTGATGCCAGGGGAACATTATGGCAGACAGAAATGTTTATGGGCTAGAGAGGGAAGCAAAGCCTTGAGGGTAGTGAAGAACAGGCTGATCCAAATGGCCTGTTAGCCACCTGAGTCCAAGTTGATATCCAGGCCTAAGCTATTGCAAAAGGCCAAGTCTTGTTACAAGGTCTTGAAGTAGCCAAGGAGGCCTGTGTTGATGTCTGTGGCTTCTGTTGCCACTAAGGGCTATGCAGAGGCCTGTAGTCTTAGCTGCCATCTGGAGCCATGTTGGTATCCAAGAACCATGCTGTCATGGGGGTAATGCAGACACGAGTGCCCTGTGTTGACACCTGGGGCCATTCGGGCCTAGGCATTTTCCAAGGACCACATCTGTGTCCATGTTTCTACCACAGCCAAGCTCTGTCATATTGTCCATGGCCCATATTGTCATCAAAGACCACAAAGATGCCCAGTGTCTAGACTGTAGCCTGTGACCACATTGGTGTCCTAGGGTTATGCAGTTGCCTAGGCCAAGCATCTTTGAGTGGCCTGCATTGTCACCTGGGGTTATGGTGTTGTCTGAGCCATAGCTGCTGCCTAGGGCCATATCTGAGATGCTGCAGTAGTCACAGTCTGGGGTGATGTCCATGGTTCTTGTCACCACCAAGATGCCCAGGGTCTGGTCAGCCACCTGAGACCATGTTAGTGTCTGAGGGCCATGCTAATGCCAGAACCATACCAATCTCAGTGGCCTGTGCTACCACTAGAGGCATGGTGACCCTCTAGGCTGAGTTGCTGCTGAGGACCATTTCTGAGTTCATGGTCCTTCTACAGCTGAGGTCTGTGCTGGTGTACAGGGCCCATGTTAGCACAGGAGTTTATAGGAACCTCTCCATGGGTGTGCGATTCACCTGGACAGCACACTAGCACACTAGAGAGCACCCTGTTTTCAGGAACACAGGTGAGCCAACCCTGAGGGCTTGAGAGCAAGGAGAGCTCACACTGCTCCCCCATCTGCCATGTGGGGTCATAGATGAGAGAAAGATGCCCTTCCAGGCCACTACAACCTGCAGCAGGTGAGATAGCTGGCCCTGGGCTCACCAGAGTGGGAGAAATAGCCCTATCCCTCACTGACTGCAGCACCTAGGAAGCAAACTAGAGCTGACTTGCTGTGGGAAGACCTTTGTGTACACTGTGAATGTATGTTGCTCTCATCGGTTGATAATAAAAGCTGGTTTGGTCTATAGCCCCACAGAATAAGGCTGAGTGGGGAATGGAGACACTGGGAAAAGAAGGGCAGAGTCAGAACAGGTGCAAGCCAGCCACCCAAAGAGCAAGATGCCAAAGGACTGGTAAGCCACTGGCCATGTGGTGATGCATAGATTAATAGAAATGGGTTAATTTAAATATAAGAGCTAGTTAGTAATAAGTCTGAGCCATCAGCCAAATCTTTATAATTAATATAAACCTCTGTGTGATAATTTGGAAAGGGGCTATGGGACAGGGCAGGTCAGAGAAAGCCTCCATTTACACTGACCCTGTTGTCATGTGGCAGAAATGAGCTGGCCCTGAGGATAGGAGAGCAACAGAGCTGACCTTCTCTATCATGTGGTGGCATGGATGAAGGAAAGATGCCCTCTCTCCTCTACTCCATGCTACCTCCTATTGCAGAATTTTTAATCACATTGTGAACCCCTCCAATATCAGAAATTAATCATAAAATAAAGAATGCTTCTGAGGAAAATATTAAATGGTATTATCTAGAACAGTCACAAACCATTCAGGTGGTACATAAGCAGGACACAACAGCTGCTGTTGGTCTGTCAAAGATACCAACCTTCCTATCTTCAAAATGTTTAACTGGCAAACCAGTGTGGGTGGAACAATGGCCATTGAATTCAAAAATTTACAGGCACTAGAACAGCTGGTACAGGAAGAAATATATGATCAAAATATTGAAGACTCGACCAGTCTTTGGAATTCTCCTATATTTGTCATTGAAAAGAAATCTGGAAAATGGAGACTGTTAGCAGATTCAAGAGCCATAAATAAGGTGATTCAGTTAATTTGTTCTTTACAGCCTGGTATTCTCCTGCCTTCTTTATTAACTAAAGAATGGTCTATTGTAGTGATTGATTTAAAAGACTACTTTTTTACTATACATTTACAATAACAGGGTAAAGAAAAATTTGCCTTCACAGTGCCTACTTTTAATAATGTTCAACCTATTAAAAGGTTTCAGTGGAAAATTCTTCCACAGAAATGTTAAACAGTCCCACCTTGTGTCAATATTTTGTACAGCAGTCATTAGAAATAATTTGTAAACAGTTTCTTCAACATAAAATGCATCATTATATGGATAATATCTTACTGGCTGATTCAGACACAGATAACTTAGAAATGATGTTTGAAGAAGAAAAGAGAATTTTGCCCTGCTCAGGATTACAAATTGCTCATGAAGAAAGAGGAGATTCTATTGATTATTTAGGATAGAAGATAGGTTTACAGATAATTCAACCACAGAAAGCACAAATCAAGTGAGATCAATTATGAACTCTTAATGATTTTTCAAATATTTCTGGGAGATATTAGCTGGCTATGGCTCACAACTGAATTAACTACTCAAGAGCTGTAGTAATTTATTCCAAACCTAACACGTGATAAGGACTTATATTGTCCAAGAAAATTATCAGCTGAGGATGAGAGAGAATTGACTCGGGTAGAAAAGAAATTATGGGATGCACTTGTTGATCACTTGGATCTAAAGTTAGGTTGTATTTTAGTTATTTTGTCTTCTGCTCATTCTCCCACAGGAATTCTTAGGCAGGAAAAAGATAATATCTTAGAATGGATATTTTAGAATTGAAACAAATTAAAGAAATATGTAGAAATGGTTTCTGAACTGATTCTGAAAAGAAAAATGAGACTTTGTAAAATAGCAGGTATAGCTGCAGAAGAAATTGTGAAACCTTTTACTAATGCTGGAATTGTCTCATTATGGGGAGAAATTTACCAATGGCAAAGAGCTCCCAGTAATTTTTTTTGTAGAGATTAGCAACAACTATTCCAAAATCATGAGACTTTGGTGTGTAAAAATAACTAATTGGATTCATCCTCATATAGTAAAAGGGACACCAATATCTGGAGCCCCTGCATTCTATATGGATGCAAATAAATAAAGAAAAATAAGTTATAAGTCAGGAAAAATAAGTAAATTGTCTCAAAACCCTTATGATTCAGATAAAAATCATCAGAGCTATATGCTATTTTTAATGATATTATTAGATTTTCCTGAATCTTTTAAAATAGTTATTGACTCTCAAAATGCAGAAAGAGATGCTTTATATTGAAATCACTGAACTTATTCTGGATCACTCAGAATTAACTTTCCTATTTATTCAACTACAACAATTAATCAGAAATAGAAATCATCCATTTTATATAACACAAATCAGATTCCATTCAGGTTTACCAGGCCCTTTTAGTACAAGGTAATGAAGAAATTGATCATCTATTAATAGGAAATGTGCTAGAAGCCTCAGAATTTCATAAGAAACAGCATGTTAACATCAAAGGTTTGAAGAAAGATTTTTCTAGCACTTGGCAACAAGCCAAGGAAATTTCCTAATTATTCTTTGTATAATCAAATTCCATTACAAGCAGGAAGTAACCCAAAAGGTACCAAAAGAAATGAAATATGGCAAATGGATGTGTTTCATTTTGCAGAGCTTGGAAAATTAAACTATGTGCACCATACATTAGTTACATAGTCAGGATTTTAATGGGCAAGTGTTTTAAATTCTGAAGAGGTTAATTATATAATTACACATTTATTAGAAGTTATGACTATTATAGGGACACCTATATAAATTAAGACTGACAATGCTCTGTAGTGGGTAGCCATTCCAGCTTTGGTCTGGAGGTTCCAACCCCCATTGAGGCTTTCGTAACTATCACGCCTACAAGGCAGGGCCAAGAGAGGGCCTGAAGACCTGAGATCAGGATGCGCGGCGCTCTCTTGTTTGGTGGACCTGGACGCAAGAGGAGACAGAGGAGAGTTCTCCAGAGAACACCGCTGGACTGCGATGTGTCTTTTCCAGAACCTGCCACCTACCTATCCCTTCATTTGTAAGCTACCCACTAAATAAATCTTCCTCTTAACTACGTGGAGTGGCCTTAGTAATTTCATCAATAATGCTCCAGCATGTGTCACTAGTAAAATGAAACAGTTTATTTTCAAGTTACAACATAAAGCATATTACAGGTGTATAATACAATACTACAGGACAAGCAGTTATAGAAAGTTCTAATTGCACTTTAAAAGATATTCTTAACACAGGCAATAGATAACCCCACAGCAGTAAACCCCAAAGATAAGAAGTACAGACACACTACCACCAAAAAATAACAGGAATGAACAATCACTGGTCATTAATATCTCTTAATATCAATGGACTTAATTCGCCTATAAAAAGACACAGGCTTACAGAATGGATACGAAAGCAGGACCCATCTTTCTGTTGTATATAGGAAACACACCTCAAATACAATGACAGACACTACCTAAGAATAAAAGGCTGGGAAAAGACTTTCCAATCAAATGGTCTTAAGAAACAAGCGGGTGTAGCCATCCTGATATCCAACAAAATAGACTTCAAACTAAAATCAATCAAAAGAGATCAAGAAGGGCATTACATATTCATCACAGGAAGGATCCACCAAGAGGAAGTTTCAATTCTGAACATTTATGTCCCAACACAAGGGCACCCACATATGTAAAAGAAACACTACTAAAGCTTAAACCACATATAAAACCCCACACATTAATAGTGGGAGACTTCATTACCCCACTTTCACCACTGGACAGATCTCCCAAATCGAAACTTAACAGAGAAATAAAGGACTTAACTGATGTCATGACCCAAATGGACTTAATTGATATCTACAGAACATTCCATCCTAACAAAAAAGAATATACCTTCTTCTCAGCACCCCATGGAACCTTCTCCAAAATCGACCACATACTTGGCCACAAAACAATTCTCAACAGATACAAAACAATTGGAATAGCCTCCTGTGTTCTATCAGACCACCAAGGTCTAAAGTTAGATTTCAACAACAACAAAAACTACAGAAAACCTACAATCTCATGGAAACTGTATAATGCTCAACTGAATCACCAATGGGTTAGGGAAGAAATAAAGAAAGAAATTAAAGAATTCCTAGAGATCAACGAAAATGAAGACACCACATACCCAAACCTATGGGACACTATGAAAGCAGTGCTGAGAGGGAAATTCATAGCACTAAATGCTCACATAAAGAAGTTGGAGAAATCTCACACTAGTGACTTAACAGCCCACCTGAAAGCTCTAGAACAAGAAGAAGCAAAGTCCCCCAAGAAGAATAGACGCCAGGAAATCATCAAAGTGAGAGCTGAAATCAATAAAATAGAAACAAAGAGAACAATACAAAAAATCAATGAAACAAAGAGTTGGTTCTTTGAGAGAATCAACAAGATAGACAAGCCCTTATCCAAGCTAACCAAAAGACAGAGAGAGAGCATCCAGATTAACAAAATCAGAAATGAAAAGGGGGACATAACAACAGACATTGAGGAAATCCAGAGAATCATCAGGTCATACTTCAAAAACCTCTATTCCAAAAAACTGGAAAATCTAAAAGAAATGAATAATTTTCTGGATAGGTACCACATACCTAAGTTAAATCAAGACCAGATAAACTATTTAAATAGTCCAATAACCCCTAAGGAAATAGAAACAGTCATTAAAAGTCTCCCAACCAAAAAAAGCCCAGGGCCAGATGGTTTCAGCGCAGAATTCTACCAGATCTTCAAAGAAGACTTAATACCAATACTCTCTAAATTGTTCCACACAGTAGAAACAGAAGGAACATTACCAAACTCCTTCTATGAGGCTACAATTACCCTGATTCCTAAACCAAACAAGGATACAACAAAGAAAGAGAACTACAGACCGATCTCCCTCATGAACATTGATGCAAAAATACTCAATAAAATACTGGCAAACAGACTCCAAGAACACATCAAAACAATTATCCACCATGATCAAGTAGGCTTCATCCCAGGGATGCAAGGGTGGTTCAACATACGAAAATCCGTCAATGTAATACACCATATAAACAAACTGAAAGAAAAAAAACCACATGATCATCTCACTAGATGCAGAAAAGGCATTTGACAAAATCCAACACCCCTTCATGATAAAGGTCTTGGAGCAATCAGGAATACAGGGAACATACCTCAACATAATAAAGGCAATTTACAGCAAGCCAACAGCCAACATCAAATTAAATGAAGAGAAACTCAAAGCAATTCCACTAAAGTCAGGAACGAGGCAAGGCTGTCCGCTCTCCCCATACTTATTCAATATAATACTTGAAGTTCTAGCCAGAGCAATAAGACAGCATAAGGAGATTAAGGGGATACAAATGGGAAAGGAAGAAGTCAAGCTTTCCCTATTTGCAGATGACATGATAGTATACTTGAGTGACCCCAAAGATTCAACCAAGGAACTGATACAGCTTATAAACACCTTCAGCAACATAGCAGGATACAAGATCAACTCAAAAAAATCAGTAGCCCTCCTATATACAACTGACAAACAGGCTGAGAAGGAAATCAGAGATACATCACCCTTAACAATAGCCACAAATGACATAAAATACCCTGGGGTAACACTAACCAAGCAAGTGAAGGACCTATATGACAAGAACTTCAAGTCCCTGAAAAAAGAAATTGAAGAAGATGTCAGAAAATGGAAAGATCTCCCATGCTCATGGATAGGCAGGACTAACATAGTAAAAATGGCAATTTTACCAAAATCTGTCTACAGATTCAACGCAATCCCCATCAAAATACCAACACAATTCTTCACAGACCTGGAAAGAATAATACTCAACTTCATATGGAAAAACAAAAAACCCAGGATAGCCAAAAGAATCCTGTACAATAAAACAACCTCTGGAGGCATCACGATCCCTGACTTCAAGCTCTACTATAGAGCTACAGTAATAAAAACAGCCTGGTACTGGCATAAAAACCGACTTGTGGACCAATGGAATCGAATTGAAGACCCTGACATTAATCCGCACACCTATGAACATATAATTTTTGACAAAGAAGCCAAAAGCGTACAATGGAAAAAAGAAAGCATCTTCAACAAATGGTGCTGGCATAA
>CABHPP010130698.1:0-36752 GCA_902168425.1 Peromyscus attwateri | reverse complement strand
AGTGGAGTTTCATTAAGTGCTTTTGTTAATATAATATAAATTAAAGATAACATTGATGTATTTTAGGTATGAAAAGAAGCACCATAGTCAAATACAGCATCACAGAACCAACAACAAAACACCCAGATAAATTAGATTTCATAAAAATAAAAAAACATTTAGATGCTATCAAACTTAAAGACAATTTATGTGACAGCAAATAATATCTGCAGATCATATAACTTATAAGGGTATTGTCCAGAATATGTAAAGATACCTTAAAGCCAACAACAAAGACAGGTAACCCAAAGTAAAAACAGATCCAAGGGTCAGATAGACATTTTTTAGAGATGGTATGTTTGAATACTTAGTCCCCCATTTGGTAGAACTCTTTGGGGAGGATTAGATGTGACCTTATTGGAGGAGGTGTGTCACTGGGGGTGGGCTCAGATGTTTCAAAAGTCCACATCATTCCCATTTAGCTTTCTCCATCTCATGGCTGTGTTTTAGGATGTAAGCTCTCAGCTACTGGTCCAGGGCCATCCATGCCTGCCTGTCTGTTGTCATGTTCCCTATCATGGGGTGGTCATGGACTCACCCTCTGAAACTGTAAGCTCCAATAAATTCTTTCTCCTTTAAGTTGCCTTGGTCATGGTGTCTCTTCACAGCAATAGAAAATTAAGATTAATTAATTAAGATAGTTTCCACAGCCACAGAATCCTGCTGATGCAGACAGACAGAGCTGCTCCAGCCTCCACAACAGACAATATCCTCTGAAACAAAGAGCCAAAATAAACCGTTCCTCCCTTGTCTTGCTTCTGACTGGTATGTTTGTTACAATGAGAGAAATAACTACTGGAGTCATCATTCCTATAAATACCTCACTAGCCAGGTGGGAGCAGAGTAAGCACAGGACAGGACTGAAGACAGAACTCTGAAATACAGTAGGAAGGGGCATTTATTAGCGGGTATAATCAAGCTGCATTTTCTCTAGAGAAACAAGATCTTCACCTGATTCTGAAGACATTATCATTTGTTTTCGAACAGGCAGTATATTACAAAGTAAAGCTAGTAGGGCTGCAGCAGTAATTAGAGAATACTCATCATATACACGACAAAGCAGAAGCACATGCCAGTGTCTGGTTGGCTATGACTCAACAAACAGTAGAGAAGTTCAGGCAGAGGATTCTGGCTTTCCACAAGCTAGGGACAGTTGGGTGGTGGCTTTACCTCCAAATGGCTCACTCCATTGAAGCAAAGCTGCAGTCTTCATTCTCAAGCTGTGTTGCAACTAGGAATGAGCAGTGAAGATGAGCCTGGAGAAAGTTCTTAAGGAGTACGGTCTCACAGAGTTGTTAGTTATCTATAAAAGGCTAGAGACCACCATACGTTTATACAAACATAGCTGGATTCCCTTATATGATTGATGTTTTCGAAGCATGGCATTGTTATCACATTCCTGTCATCTCATTCTTCTATATCAAAGAGACACTGCTCAATTATATTTTCTAGAGGATCAGTGACTTTTTTCCTACTATGGCTTACCATTCACTCCTTAGACAAATATCAGTAAAGGGAGATCATGGTAAGAGCACTGAGGTTTCTAATATACCTTCCTGGTCCTGCAAACTAATAGCAATTGTTGAAAACAGTTTTGAAAGAAACCAAAAGTGAATATCATATTGTTTTCCCTGTAAGATTGTTGCTTTATTGCTTCCTTTGATCATGTTTTTATGTATTAATGAGGTAGGGAGAAGGTATGATGTGTGCCCCAGCAGACTATGAAGCCTTAGTAATTACATTAGTTTATCTAAGAAAGCAGCCACACATAATCAAGTATGTTATGACATTTTCCCTACAATTTTATTTTGCTTGAGAAATAATACAGGAAAGAAATTTCAAATGACACCATTGCCATTTAAATATCTAATTAATTATAAGTTAATCCTAATGTGATCTTTCTCTACCTAATTTAATTTTTCTGATTTTAATGATTTAATAATCATCTAGGTTTCTGTATGCTTTGTACTATATATTAATAACAATGGACTTCAGTATGGAGTGTGTTCTCTTTCTGTAAATATGTTCATTGCTTTCAATCAATAAATTTTCTATTTCAGAAGTATTAATAAGAGAGACAGAGAGAGAGAGACAGAGACAGAGACAGAGACAGACAGAGAGACAGAGAGAGAGAGCAAGAGCAAGAGCCCTGAGACAGAAGTATTGCTAGCTAGTCTGAGAAACACAAAGAATACTCTCAGAGGTAGCAGTAAAGAAGGCTAGGTATGTGTGCATGTTTGTGTGTCTAATCTATAATGTCTTGCAGAACATTAAAAAGTCTCTGGCTTTTATTTATGAGTGAATCAGGATGCCACTGTGGGATGTGGGGCAGTGAAGGCTAGGATCTAAATTTTACTTTAATTTTTCCCTGCATCTTGTTCTACTGAGAACAGCCTATTGTAGCATGAATCTTAAAAGTCTTATTAATAAAATCAAACCCAGGCCAGGTATTGGGGTGAAATGCTGGATAGTCAGAGAGACAGAACAAGCCACAGCTATCTCACCTCGCCGGATCCTCAGCTGGTCTTGTTTCCTCAGACTGGAGGCCTCTGAGTCCTCATCCAGAATGGGTCTCAGCTGAACTGCTGCTAGAAGCCTGAATGCTTAATCAGGCCAAATGCCTAACCAGGCCAAATGCCTCTCCAGGGCAAATGCCTCTCCAGGGCAAATGCCTCTAGTTTCTGGTCCTCACGCCTTATATACCTTTCTGCTTTCTACCACCACTCCCTGGGATTGAAGGCTTGCTTTCTGGGATTAAAGGCGTGGGTCACCATGCTTGGGTGTATCCTTGAACACATGGATTTCTGCCTCTGGAATGCTAGGATTAAAGGCGTGTGCTACCACTGCCTATCCTCTATGTTTAATATTGTGGCTGTTCTGTCTCTGACCCCAGATAAGTTTATTAAGGTACACAATATTTTGGGGAACACAATACCACCACAGCCTATAGAGAGACCAGTGAGAAGCCACTGCAAGGACAGAGTGTGAAGTGACAGTTTAGTGCTAGATTAGGGGAGAGCTGCAAGTGACTGAGTTCTGAATATGCTTTAAGAGAGAAAGAAAGCACAAGTTTTTGACAGACTGTATGCAAGATGTGACAATGTCGTTAGTTGAGTGAGGAAACCTGAAGAAGGAGAAGTGAGGGAGCCAGTTCTAGAGCATTTATGCCAGTTCTGGCACAAAAGGACATACTTGGTGTGCTGTGCTACCACAGCAGATGATGGTGAGCACAGAGAATGTGTTCTTTCTTCAACAAGTTGCTCCCTTGTCCCCAACACTTTTTGTTGCTCAGCAGGAATCTTGAGTAAACTACTTGATTTAACAAAATGATTTAAACATCATTTTGAAGAAGATTTCAGCACCCTGGACTTGGTGAACTACAGGTACTGGAATTCTGGCCTGCTTCTGGAGTGCTTCTAAGAGGGCCACACACCTCAGATGTAAGGGCAGAACTAGCAGTGAGGGGTTCCAGACTACATCTGCACTGAGAAAATGTCCCTGTGGAAGCACAGGACTGAAAAGACAGTCTGACAGGATGCAGGGGCTCAGAAGGCTCAGAACACAGGACCAAGTGCTTGCCTGTAAAGACATTTCCTCTGCAAGCAGCAGAGCACAGTGGCAGGTGGGAAGCTGCCCACATGCACCCTGCTCTCACAGCAGCCCTTCTTCCTGATTCTTACTATCAAGTCCTTCCCCCTGTTTGCCTGCCCTGCCTATGCTCATGACATGCAAATTCCATTTAACACTATCACATAAAAGTGAAAATGAAGATCATGGAGTGGGAGAACAATGATGACTCTATTTACTGATAAGTGTTTGGGAACAACTATGATTCAGAAATCCAATCTAGTTCTACTCGCTTCTGAGATGTCACAAAACACCATGAAACTGATGCATTAGGGCAACAATTATAAATGCCTAGCATAGGTAAGGACTACGCTACCAATCAAGGGAAGGGACATCCAGGGCAAATAAAAGAGGGTTCTTGCCCTTTTTGGATGCAGAATCTAATGAAAGCAGATGATTAAACAACTAATTATAAAAGCATTTGTAATGAAGGGACATATAAAATGTCAGGGACTCAGAGAGGGAACAATTAACTGCCTGAGAAGGTTGGGGCAGATTTATAAAGAGATGACATTTGAGCCAAATTGTGAAGGAAGGGGGGAAGACTGTCACTCCATTGAGATAGAGCACTCTATGACAGGCAATGGGAGCCTAAAAACTCTCCCAGATTAAAGAAGAAATTGCAGTGTCTGAGTAGAGGTTACATGGGGAAAGAGAACAGGAGGAGGATACCAAAAAAACAAGCTGGCACTGCTCCTGCTTTGCAGGGGTTTGTGCTCTGTTGTTTGGGCAACAGAGTGCTCCTCAGCCTCATTGTAAAGTGGGTAAATGACATGACTCACAATGGTAAGAACATAGGAAGATCAATAAAAATAGGAGTAAAGTTGAGTTTAATACTTCTCAGAAAGAACGAGGGACACACATCTCTGTCGTCTTGCCATCCTGTCTCTTTTCACTATCATGTTATCCCAGTGGGCAGTGAAATAAGAAATGCTCACATAGAAAGAAGACAAAGGTAGCTGGGACCTCAAAGAAGACACATGGAAAATTACTTCTTCTCTTTAATTATTTTCCTCGGAGGCCATTAGGGAAGAAGTAAAAGTGTCACATGAAACTAACCCTGCTTGGATTCAGAAGGCAAGGAGACATGTACAACCACATACAGCTTGTACAACAAGCAAACCAATCACTCTTCCAGGACTACAGTCAATACTGAGATGACCAGGGAAGGAAAATGCTTATTCTAGATCTTGGTTTCAGAAGTTTCAGACATCAGCTGTTGGCCCTGCTGCTCTGAGGAGTCAGCACATTATGATGGGAGTACTTGGCAAAGCACAGGTGCTCAGCTCATGGACAGGACTGAAAAGAACAGAGGAAGGTGCAAGTGCCTGGGGTCCACTGTCTTCTCCAAGAGCACCCCTCAATGATCTGCAGACTTCCCATGACACCCCAGCTGGTATTTTGTTTGGTTTTGTTTTCATCTTTGCTGTCATTTGTTTATTTTGTGTTTTGAGATTCCTCAATATAGGCTAGCCTCACACTAAATCCATCATCTCTTGCTTGGCTTCTAGCCCCATCTCTGGAAAGTTCTACCTTTTTCCAACAGCCCCAAACTGGCAAAGCAAGCCTTTAATACATGGGCCTCTGAGAAACACTTCAGACTCCCACATGCTGCCTTTTTACTAGGAGCTAACTTTTTAGAAATCTTAGTCCTGCCTCTATTGCTTGGTTAGAATAAGCTAAGATTCCATTAGAGATGCACTGAACCAGATAGCAAACACTGTCCATTATAGAGTCAGAATTAAAAATACGAACTATGGTGCTGGGGAGATGCAGGCAGGCAAGAGCACTGGCTGCACAAACATGCCTGTCTGTGTTTGCAGATGTCAAAACTATCACTAAAAATATCCCAAAGAATGTCTCCAAGTGACTATACTTAATAAGTACTTCATCAAGTTTGAGATTCAAAGCCAATATACAAAACACAGTTGTATTTCCATATGCTACAATGGAAGAAATAAACACTGACAGTAAAAGAGTAACAGCATTGCAATGAACATGTGACATGGAATCAATTCGGCAAAACAGGCAAGATTTGCTGAAAGTTACACAACACCAACACAGACAATGGAGAGACAACAATCGTGAAGGAGAATGTTAAACGTCAGAATGTCAATTTTCTCCAAAAGATTTACAAATTCAAAATACCCTCATCATAACTCCAGAAAGCAGTCTTTCATGGTTAAAGGTCAGCCTTTCATTTCTTGCCGGGCGTGTGTGTGTGTGTGTGTGTGTGTGTGTGTGTGTGTGTGTGTACACACACTCGCACATGCATGAATACATATACATATATATACACACATATAAATAATCATTTATATATATGATTATATATGTATACATATATAATAACCAAATAACGTTGAAGAAAATAAAGTTGGAGAGTTCATGCTCCAACATATCAAGATTTAACCCAAAGATCAAGAGAAAACTAAAGGGTAAGCATAGAGAGCAACTGAAAAAAGAGGCAATCCAGAAAGACACCAACACATTTATGACCAACTAAAACCAACTAATTTTTAAAAAAAATTTACACATAATTTTTATTGATTTTTTTGGCACATTATGCACCCCAATTCCCACTCATTTCCCAGTCCCTCTATACCCACCATTCACCTCTATAGCATCCCGGCCAAAGGAAAATGTAGAAAAAAAATAAAGACAATAATAAATACAAATAAGAATATTAAAACAAACAAACAAATACCCCCCCCAACCCAAAAACACTTCACTCCATCTTTCCTGCCTCTCCATTGCCTCTTCATTTGTCTCAGTGGCATTGGGAGGTTTGGTGTATCATGCAATGTACTCTTTTGTCCGAACAGCTTTACTTCAAATGTTCAATGTGTAGTGTGTTGTTGGTCAGATTCAAGGCCTATGGCTTCTGTATACTATCAATGCTGGATGGACCCTCACTGAATCTCCTCTTGGTTATCCTGCTGTTGCCCAGAGTCATGGAATCCTGCGGCAATGGTTATGCAGGACCAGTCCCTTCATATGCTCCAGCAGGTCATAGATGGAGTAGATGTTGGGGAGTGTCAACTCAAAGCCCTGGATGTGGCCTGGGTGGTAGCTGGGCTGTTCTGACCGGGTAGCTGGGACCACTCCCCTCAGTTGAGGGGTGGAGCCAGCTCTCCCACGCCTGTGGTAAAGGGTGGGACCAGCTTTCCTAAGTGTAGGGGAAGGGGTAGCACCCCTATGAGGGGTGGTGCTAGTTTTTTTTAAAGATTTATTTTATTAATTATATGTATATGTGTGTCTATGTACATACATGGGGGGGTGTCAGTAGAAACCAAAAGAGGCAGTAGATCACTTGGAGCTAGTTATAAGGCAAATATGAGCTGCACAGTATGAGTACTGGGAACTAAACTCATGCCACCTGCAAGAGCACTCTGAATGGCTAAGAGATCACTCCAGACCCTTTACTGAGTTTTGATAAAGCTGTCAAGGCATATCAACACAGCACAGTTTTTGAAATAAACTGTGGTAGAATCTGGACCGCACTTCACGTCACACTGAAAAGCTGACACAAGATATGCCATCTTATATATGGTATAAAGTCTCTAGAAGCAAACACAGGAGATCATTGTGACCTGAGGCAGCTGAAGATTTGTGGTTGAGAGAGGAAACACAGAGCAGGAATGGATTGAAAAGAATAAGCTAATGTCACTGTAAATGAGGTACATTAAAATTGTTAAAAATGAGGGCTTTTTTTAAAAAATGATACTGTTAAGAAAATGAAAAGACGCAGAATAAGAAAAATATTAAACATATTTCAGCAATGGGCTATTTACCAGAATATGTAGATGTAAAATGCTTTCATAACTCAGTTAAGAATCATATTTAGATCTAGACAAAATGTTTAGTTTAACAATCTAAAAATAAGGGCAGGTGAGATGGATCAGTGGATAAGGGTGCCTACTCTCAAGCCTGATGACCTAAGTTCTGTCCCAGGACCAACAATGTAAAAGGAAAGAACCAACTCCAAGAAATTGTCCCTGACTGCCACACATGTACATGTGTACACACACACACACACACACACACACACACACACACACACACAATATAGTAATTTTTTAGTGTCAGAACAAACCCTGGCACCCTCAAACACCTGTAAAGGGTAGACTGACTGAAACCCTCCTACATTGCTGGTAGGGATGCAAAATGGCAACACCTTTCTGGGAAGCAGTTTGATAAACAGCTTCTGATAATGTTAAAATATACTTTTATTGATTCAGTAATTCTACTCCCAATTAGTTACACTGCAGAAATGAAAACATATGTTCATCTAAAATCCCATAAATTCTTGTTTATTATAGATTTATTCATAATATCCCCAACCAAGAAACAAACCAAATACTAATCAACTACTAAATAAGTAAGCAAATAATATATATGATAACATACTATTTGATGATAGCAACGAATGGACAACTAACATAGGCACCAGTGTGCACAAACTTCAAAGGCAGTGTGCTGAGTGAATAAAAGCATAACTCTATCATATGGCATTTTGGAAAAGACAAAATTGTGATGTCAGAGATGGCAGCATAGTTGGAAGTGAAGACCAGATGATCCAGATTCTTAGTCATACTCGTAGGTATGAAAAATGGTCTAACTGAATTGGAAAGCTATTTGACATTTTAAAAGAACAATGTTAAACATGCAATCTACATCCACATGAACAGTTGTATGTCAACAAATAGCAGCTTTGTTTACTGTAGCCTGTATTAGATACTTTTCTGTTGCTGCAATAAAATCCCATGTCCAAAAAGTGACTTAAGAAAGAAATCTATTTTGGGTTATAATTCCAGAGGGAGAAAAGTTCCTCATGGTGGGAAGCATGGTAGCAAGTGCAGGTACAGCGACCAGAGTAGGAAGCTGAAAGTTCACACGCTCAACCATAAGCAGAAAGCAGAAAGAGAGAACTGTAAGTGATAAAAGGCTTTAAACGCTGAAAGCTCACCCCCATGACTTTCTTCCTCCAATAAGGCTATACACACCTCCCAAACCTCCCCAAACAGCATCACCAACTAGGGACCAAGAGTTCAAATGCCAGAGATTATTAGGGGTATTTCTCATTTAAACCACCATAATCCAAACTGAAAACAATAAAATGTGCACAAATATGAACAGATCAGTGTAAAAATGTAATTCATAAATAAAAAGAATAAATTATTGAAATGGTCATCACTATGAGGACATTTCAAAATACTGTGTAAACTAAAGAAGCCAGACAGAATACACCAAAGAATATCAACTCAGGAATTTTTGAACTGAAAGTGGTTGAAAGATGAATGATTTCCTGTGGGCCAGGAGACAAGACCAACTTCAGAGAAGCAAATGGGATCCTGGGCATAACAGAACTGTTCTCAGAGGCGGTGCTCACACAGGAATGTACACTTACCAAACTCAAAGAACATACATTTTGTTGGAAAAAATTATACCCGCATGAAACTGATTTTTAAGAGGCACCCAGGCAGTGGTACCGGGACCTGTCCTTAGTGCATGAGCTGGCTGTTTGGAACCAGGGGCCTATGCAGGGAAACTTTGCTCAGCCTGGGAGGAGGGGACTGGACCTGCCTGGACTGAATCTACCAGGTTGAGCTCAATCCCCAGGGGAGTCCTTGTCCTGCAGGAGATGGGAATGGGGAGTTGGCTGGGGGAAGGGGGGAGGGTCGTCGGGAGGAGGGAGGAAAGGGAAATCTGTGGCTGATATGTAATATTAAATCAAATTATAAAAAAAAATAAAAAAGTTAATTAAAATAATTAGTTTGATACAGTATTTTTATATTTTATATTATATTTATGTTTTAGTAGTCATAAGGGTAGGATTGATGTTTTAAGAATTAAATAAAAAGACATTTGGTTATTAAAAAAAGTTTAAAACAGCTTAAATGTTTAAGAGATGTTAGACTTAAAAGCTAAAATAAAATGACACAGGTGTTATAATACACATTTACTAAAGAACAGAGCAAGGCCCCCAGAAGTACAAAGAGTTTTACTGAGATATAGATTTACAGAGGCTTTATTTTGCATCTTTAAAAATTATTTGAATATGCAATAGTATTTTCCTAAATAAATACCTTTGAATGGAAAAAAAAAAAAGAAAGTCAACAACTTATAACTGGCTATAAGCATGAGAAATCCAGATTCATTTTCTGTTCAGTCATCACTGTGGCCAGAAGAGCTAAGAACATTTAACAGCTACTACTCCCAATTTCTCACTCACTGGGAGAAAGCAGAGCATGAGAGGCTACTGAAAAAAGGATCTCCTGGTGTGGATGTTGTCCCTATACAGACCTCCACAAGACAGGAGTACAATAGCTGGGCAGTGACAGTAGTACTAACGTTGGTCTTAGGCTAACCAAGCATTAAGTGCCATGATTATATTATCTTCCTTAATGCTTACACAAATCTTGTAAACTTTGCAAATTAAAGATTTTTATTTTGTAGTCTAAAAAATTACATTTAAGATCAAATAATTTAATTGAATAGCACACACCTACATGCACCCAATTCCAAACTTCTTAATACCATACTGCCCTGTCAACCAGTACAAGGTACAGAAGGTGTACTCAACTTAATTCTCTGATATATCACGGGCCACAAAGAAGAGAGAAATTAAGATGTTTGAGAAACTGCTGAGCACTCAGCCACCATGAGCCGTGGAAACAAAGCCTTCTAATGGCCTCCTGGAATAGATATTAAATTTCTAGAGTAATTGAATTTGCCTCAGTTGCCATATGAAAACCGGAGCTTTTTTTTTTTTCTTCTATTACTGGATATTTTCTGTGAGTTTTACCAGTATTTAAAAGGGGTGGGGGACTCTGAAGGTATCAGAGGAAGGAGAGCTGTCTTTCCAAAGACCTACTATCCAGCAAGGTTTCACAGTCAAGATCAATCTCACTTCAGAATAAGAGTTTCTAATGGCATCTTAGAATGCCCTATCATCTCCCCTTTCTCTACAACGTGAGTTATTTTCCCCTTGAAATCAACAGATCAAGAAATAATACAGGTAATCAAGAAGGACCCCCTGTAAGATATGTGTGCTTTCTCTTTTGGTTGCCTGGTTTGTTTCAGCTTACCCCTGGGACTTGATGCAGACTGTCCTGGTTCCCTTCCTTCACTGAAGCCATTTGGGTCTCCTTTCTCATCAGTCCTACCTTATTCCTTTACCCATTCCTGGTTTCTGAACTTGTCTAGAAGGAATCTTTAGGTTAGGGCTCTGGATTTTTGGGCACTTGCTCATCAGGAGTCCAAGTAGCTTAGGATAGCTTATAGTTAAGTTTTTTGTTTGTTTTTCAAACTGAAATATGCCCCAATTTCCTAAATCTGGATCTCTGCTGTCACTTGCTGCTGCCCTCCAGTGGCTGTCAGTGAGCTAGGTAGGAAACATCAGTTCCAAGGCCTGGTTCTGCTGCCTTCTTGGAATGAGTAAATGTTCTCTAGTAGAGCTAGCACACTTGACTGAGGTCAGTGCTCAGAACCTAGAAGCTTTCACTCAGCTAGCACTAACACACCTTCTAACAGCATGGCTGCTCACAGTGAATACATCTGTGATGATTCTCCATCTCTGTTCCTAAAGATAAGACTGTGTCAGAAAGCCCTAAGTTCCACATATGTGGGTATGCATACACATGCCAGGTGTTAAATACAGGAGAGAGCTCTTGGATTGGCCTTTTTTTAGGGGGCTGAGGGTGGGCAAAGCACAGTGGAATTCCTGGGGCTATCTTGCAGGCTTCCCAGGCCCTAAGATGAAGCAAAAGGAGCTCAGTGATATGATCTATGGACTAAAGCAGAAACCACCAGGCCGCCTCTATACTATGCTTGTTAGGTAGGGCTTTACTCTCACAATCTGAAATGGAATGTGACATATCTTCTGAGCTGCCTTCTGAGCTGACATATCTGGTAGGAAGCTATGGAGAGTGATGCTGCCTTCTGAGCTGACATATCTGGTAGGAAGCTATGGAGAGTGATGCTGGCACCACACCCACAGCAAGTTATGGTAGTCTTTCTGCTAATGAAAAGAGCAGAGGGTTGTGGCAGACCAGACCCATTTGTGGAAATTGCTGTTTTACCATGCAGCAGAAAAGATCTCCACTACTCTTCCAAGCTAGAGTAAAACATGTGGACAGTCAAGCTAACTCCTGGCTGTGGCCAAATGGGCTGACAGTAATAATAGTCAATGATAACCTGAGAGGCCCATTAGCTAGAAGGACAAACCTAATATATATTTCATGGGAAAATATGCCAAAGATGTGCTGTGTTGCCCCTGGGTTCCCAAAAGGGCTCTAACCAAAAGAACTTTGCTCTCTGTCTTCATGTATTTGCCATTTAAACACCATAAGCTTCTTAGCAAGGTCCACAGAACATGACATTCATAAGTGTGCTGCCAGGTAAACAAACAACCCAGAGGAAAGGGCCATAAAACAAGCCAAAAGCTAACTATCTACCAAGCACCACCACACAAAGAACCAAGGGCTTATGTCCTACATTGCCATGAACTAAGTGTCTTCTTCATCTGAAGAAATCAAAGACTCTAGAAAATACACAGCAGTGTTCATCAGACTTTCTAGCTTCCCTTCAAGGACCCAACCTTTATTGAATGAATCAGTGACTAAATGAATGAATGATCTACCCCTGGTGAAACTACCATGGCTTTCATGCAGTTGTCTTCTACTGCTAGTACTCTTTCTCCTTTGACTCTCAGCCTCCTAAAGCAATTCCATAAAGACTTTTGGAATTAGAACTCCTCCATGGTGAGAGGATACTGAGCAGAAAACGGCTAGTCTTTATCAATCCATTTGTCTTCTAACTTGAACAAATGACTCCTGAGCTTGCATGCTGACACCCAGGTTTATACATAGTTAAAAAGGGCCCCTTCATGCAACAATGCTTGGAAAGGGCTTCTACTGGTACTGAAAAGATCATATTCACTGTGCCCTATCTTGACCTATGCTGATCCAACCATAGCTTATATACGGTTGGAGGTCATATTTAGTAAATGTTCCTATCTGTCTTTTCACAGAGCAGTGAGTGTCAGAAGATCTATTAACTGAAGAACAGGAGTTATTTCCTATCAACTTCCTTTGATGTAGGAGACATAATCTTGAAGTTGTGTTGGTAAAACAATGTGGGCAAAATATTACTTTATCAAAACAAACAAAGAAACAAAAATCCTCTGTTTATAAAGACCAAAGACCACCTTTTGAAGTTTTGAAGTTAACTACCATTTTTATACCAGGCTGCTGTCAACTTGAGCTAAAAGTCCTTTTCTGAGAACCTGGGTATCAGTGTACAGCATAATTGTCCTTGCCCCAGGGATCTTGAAGGAAGATTCAGCAGCTGTGTGGCAGCACACAGACCAAAGAGCTAAAGAAAGTGTCATCCCCTTGAAGCACAGGACTACCCAAAAAGTGAAATTAGGAAGAGCAGAAAGCTGAAAGGCCTGTTTTCATGCCAGAGCTGGATGTAAGAATGTAAGTCTACAGTAGGGGTCCCATCTCCTTCACTATATTCTATCTAACCCTCAATGGTGTGTGTGGTGATATTGTGTCCCCCAATGTATTGTGCACCTTAATAAACTTATCTGGTGTCAGAGAAAATAACAGCTGCTAGATAGACATAGAGACCAGAAAATGGTGGCACACACACCTTTAATCCTAGCATTCTGGAGGAGGCAGATATCCATCCGGATCTCTGTGAGTTCAAAGCCACACTGGAAACAGCCAGGCATGGTGACACACACCTTTAATCCCAGGAAGTGATAGCAGGAAGCAGAAAGGTATATAAGGCATGAGGACCAGGAACCAGAGTCTGTTAAGCTTTTAGGCTTTTAAGCAGCAGTTCAGCTGAGATCCATTTGGATGAGGACACAGAGGCTTCCAGTTTGAGGAAACGAGATCAGCTGAGGAATTGGCGAGGTGAGGATATGGCTTGTTCTGTTTCTCTGATCATCCAGAGTTCACCCCAATACCTGGCTCTGGGTTTGTTTTTATTAATAAGACTTTTTAAGATTCATTTTACAGGTGTGGAGTAAGATGCTAAGCAGAGAATGCTTCCTGAATCTGGAAACTGGTATCTGTGTTCAAGTGCTTGTTGTGCCTATGTCAAGACACAAACCATGGCCTGTAAGATTTTTGATGACAGTGAGAGCAGGGAGATGTGTACAGGTAGTCAGATATATTATCACAATACACCTCTTCTGACCACCAAATGCCTTTGAAATACAAGCAATCTAGATTTTATGTCTGGTCTGTCTTCCTCACATACTCATGCCACTACCTTAGTGGTAGAGACTGTCTTTACCAGGACAGGTTGCTTTAAGGTTTATGGGTGTCCATCCATTTGACACTATAACATAGTCTTGCCATCTAGAAAATCCAAGTACAAGAATTATACATTTGAGTAATAAACAGTAGCAAACAAGTGTCATAATGTTATAAGTAAGTTATGATTTTGTTGGGTCACATTCAGAGCTGTCCTGGGCCATGTGTGGCCTTCAGGCCATGGGCTACACACGGCAGGAGCATTCCTTCCAGCCCTACTATCCACATCAGTCTCGTAGTCTACAGTTTCTCAACCTATTGGTCTTCTGACTGGAGCAGATGACTCCTGAGCTTGTAGGCTGATACTCAGGTTCACACAAAATTGAAAAGGACCCCTTGCAAGCAACAGTGGTTGGCAAGGGCTTCTGTGAAAAAAAGAAAAATTATTGGCCTATATAATTTCCCGGTGTGATGGATGGTTTGAGTGAAAATGGCCCTTAATAAATAGGCTCATATATTTAAATGCTTGGTTCCTAGTTGGTGGAACTGTTTTGGGGAAGATTAGGAGGTATGGCCTTGTTGGAGGAGGTGTGTCACTATGGTTGGGCTTTGAAGTTTCAAAAATCCATGCCAGGTCCCGCCTCTTTTCTCTCTGCCTCCAACTTGTAGATCAGTTCTAAACTCTCATCAACTGCTCTAGTGCTATGCCTGCTTGCTTGATGCCATGGTGCCTTGCCATGATGGTCAAGGACTCACCCTGTCAAACTATAAGCAAGCCCCCAATTGAGTGAGTTCTTTTGTAAACTGTCTTGGTCATGGTGTCTTCTCACAGCAATAGAAAAGTAACTAAGACACATGATACAGGGGTATTAACACTTCTCTCTGATGTCCTCCACCAAGATTATCTCTTTCATGAACTCATTCCCCTACTACCCAGCTCCCAGTACCATTCTCTATTAGGAATCTTTGTTCCAGGTATGGTGATAAATTTCCATAATTCCGGAACTCAGGATGTTGAGGCTGAAGGATCCAGAGTACAAGTCTAACCTGGGCTACATAGTGAGGGCCTGCCAATATTAATAGCAATAATAATAATAATGATGATAATAATAATAATGATGATGATAATAATAATAATAATAATAGTAAAAATTTTGGAAACTGTCTAAAAGCTCCTCACATGCCAGTAGGTTCAGGACTAATATGAAGAAGCACTTGTGGGAGGTGGCTTCCTGCTAACAACTTGTTGTTTGTGATAAGAAAGAAACTGGTAACTGGCACTTGGGGCCTTTTGAGATATGGGCCTGCCCCATTCCTACCTGCCTCTGGAAAAGTCTCCCAGTTAGGCAGTAGTTCAGAATGGTTATCCTTTGGATCAAAGGATATTTTAATGTGTGCTAGATCACAGAATCAGCCTTTGATACAAGTGGATTTTCTACTAAGACTAGCATTCAAATGATTAATGGAGGGAAGGTTCATCTTAGGAACAACAATGTTCATTATATATAGACATTTGATTTCAAAACCAAAACTTTATTGAGTAGGATCAAGACACAATAAGAAATAGGAGGTAACATTGGACAAAGGCTTCTGAGTTGTTCTCCTGTTCTAGCTAACTAAAGTTACAGGTTCCTTTTTACCTTAAAAGAAATAGAATCACAATCTGTCCCACAACCACAAAGAAATAGACAGGCATCTCTTTAGGCACACTGTTGTTTTCAAGGCAGGCCCTGTGTCTGCAATGGAAATGCACTGTGTTTACTTTAGACGCAGGGAAGAAGTTGGGGAATAAGTGCCCTAGAGGGAATATCCGCAGCTCACTCTAAAAAAAGCCCAGATATCTTGGGATGGCTCAGTGTGGAAGTACCTTGCCAACAAACTTCATTCAGGAGATCTGATGCAATGTCATAGGCTTATTCATTCAGCTTTATAAACATTTAATAGTAAGTAACTGCTGGGGCTAAGAAGTGGAAGATAAGATGGTTATTACCAAGGAAAGAACATCTCAAACTGTTAACTGTTGATCAGACATGGAAGGTGAACACTATAAACTAAATAAAGAAAGTAAACACTTCTTTGGGGAGTTAGATGCCCTCACAATGAATGTGACTAACATAACATCAGTGTCAAAATAGTTTAGGGAAGCACAATTTACAGCATGGAAGGAGGAGGATAACAGGACATTAAAAAGAGATTCTCAAAGAAATGGAACAGCAAAGATTAAGACAAAGTAAGAATACTTAGGGGATAAGGGTTAATGAAAATCCAACTATCCAAAGGAACAGAGTCTACATTTTAGTTAAACCAATACACACTACACTCACACTCACACACACACACACACACACACACACACACACACAGAGTCTAATTTTCTTCCACTGTAACTCTCCTTTCAATGAATATTTTACAGCTCTTTGTACCTACAATGAACCCTTTTGTAGACAGATTCAATCCTGCCCCTGATTTGTACTTTTCAGACATAAGTATTCCATTCCAGCTAGACTATGAGGTGCAGTTTATGTCCCAATTTCTTTCATTGACCTGACTTTGAGACTAGCTGAAGACAATAGGATGTGGTAGAAATGACGATCTGCTGGTTCAGAGCATAAATCTCAATGGGTTTGCCCACTTCCTCTCTTGGAAGCCTTGCCAAATGCTGGGAGTAGGTCTAGATCAGGCTGCCTGTACATGAAACATCACATGGGAACAGAGAAGAGCTGGCCGTAGACACTGGGAGCCTCCACACTGGCCAGTCTTTTCAATCCAGCAGCTGATTGCAGTATGGAGACTTGCTCAACTACCCAGAATTGCTGATTACAAAAATCCTGCGCTCCATACATGGTTCAAGCCAGTATGTTATGATAGTCAAACAACTGAAATACATACAATGTTCTAATGTCTCTAATACAATGCTTATTACAACATGTTTATATTAGAATCAAGGACTTGGTGATCAGCATTTGCTCCTTTGGGAGAAGTAACAGTCACACTCACTGTGTACCTGCTGTGTATGACTTAAGCTGTATGGGCAGCAGGCATTTAAGAGTTTGATAAAATGAACTGAAATGAAAATCTAGTGCTGGTATTCAACAGCATATTTACTTCATGTTTTGCCACAAAACACTTGGCAAAAAAGGTTAAAAAGTAAACAATCTACTGCTGGCCTTCTATAATTTCTAAACATTAATAACTAGAGGCCACCAGTTCTAGGAGTATGGATACTGCTCTAAAATAGTTCATTAAATGAGGGTTTGTTTTGTCCTCAAAGTTTAACATTACCTAAGCTTGGAAGCTGAAATAAATATACACATATTTTTGAATGAAAACTGTATTGAAATTGAACTTTTATAACATAAATATAAAATGCTGAAGACCTTTCGACTTGTACTATATAGTTCATTATTAATAGCAGATTTTCTAATCCTAGAACTTTAACAAATGTATTTTTACTCTGAAATACCATGAAAGCTTGTATATTCAAAATGTCATTTCACTTTTTACCTTAAGAAGTAGAAAAATGGAAACAAAGTAAAAAGGATGAATAGCTTTATGATCCACATCTAATTTTATTTCTAATGAAATTGCAGAGCTTTAATGACACTCTGCCATTATAGACTATACAGAGACTTTTCCACCAATATCCATGTTTTGAATATGTTTGAAATTATCTAATTTCTGAAAATCTGAAAGTCTAAAACAAGAGAACATGAGCACATGATGTGCAAACAGTCAGTATCTGAATGGCACTGGGAGAGCATGCACCCTAAAGCACACCAGGATAGACCCCTTCTCACATGGGCATGCACCCTACCTTTTGCCTTTTATGGAATTCTGCTTGGGCCAGGCACAGCTGTTGCCTGACATGGCTATTGCCATCTTGAAATCATAGCACCTGTGACTGTATGTAGGCAATTCTCACAAGACTGGGCCCTTGTACACTCCTCCTGGAAGTGGAGGAGGGCTTATGACTCTCCTCTCTGAAGGTGTTTAAGCACTTAATGATTGCTGGGCCGGGGCAACTTGGCTTAGCTGCTATAAACTGACCATGGTCCCTATTAACAACCCCTTATTCATTCTTCTCCTGTAACTCCAGGTAGACCTGGGTGGAATTGTTTTGCTTTGTTGCTGGGGTTTGGGGGGCCTGTTGTGAGTGTTTTATCTTGGGTAAACACATAGTTGATCAGGAAAGGTCACACAACATTTGCTTTAATTTAATTTTCACTTCTGGTGTTTCCATTACCATTTTTAATTGTTTCTTACTACTATTAGTGTGTGTGTGTGTGTGTGTGTGTGTGTGTGTGTGTGTGTGTGTCTAAGTAGTGGGTGTGCACTTAACACCATGGAGGTCAGAGAATAACTTTGTGAAGTCAAGTCAGTTCTCTCCTTCTACCTTTATATGGGTTCCAGGAAGCAAACTCAAGCAGGTTTCATGGCAAATGATTAACTTGCTGAGCCATTGCCCTAGTCCCTGCTAATTTCATTTACTGTGTTGATCTCTAATTTGTAAAAGCCTAATGATTAAAATCTGTTAATAAGCTGACTAAGGAAATCAGAACCTAAAAAGGTTTAGACAGCTGTGAGAACACTAGAATCTGTGAGCTGACACATTTGAAAGAAGAACAGAGTTAGGGAAAGCCCCACCTCCAGGTTTAGTCCATGAAACCACCACCTACGGGCCAGGTAGGAAGCACTACTGCATGGAGAAAAGACACCGGGATCAGGAAAGGGGACACCTGGCAGCACAATGAACAGAAAGCCAAAGCCACCACTTCTAAAACAGCAGACAATGAACCTGATAGATTCAAAGGGCTATCACTGAATGGCTATCTTCATGATAATAAGACTGCCTGAAGGTGAACTTGTGGCTTTGGGCAGAGGTCTCCCCAAGGAAGACACAACACACAGTCTGGGTTGGGTGTTCTGCAAAAACGGAAGGAACATGCCAAGTTCTTATTGTATAATTTTAAGACTAGCCTCCACCCCCCAACTTAAATTCTGCTTTAGGATTGATTGTGTTCAAACAACAGGACACCTAACCACATCTCATCTGATGTTAAGTCTCCTACATACAAACATACAAACAGGAATTCTCCTTGTAGTTTGAACATCTGAGAATGGCCTATATGAATGCAAAGAGCTGTTTTCAGAGCAGGATGTGGAGTGATCATTTTGCAGTATGTCAGCCTATCTGCTAACACAGCCTTAAACTAAGGACGTTGTTCAAATTATCTAGGTTGGAAATTATCCCTTTCCAACCGCTATAACAGAGAAAGGTCTAAGTAGAATTTAGATGATGTATTGGATAGGAAGAGACAGAGTTTGTCAGTAGCAGTAAAATTTTGTAGTTGGGCTTTATCATTTAAACATCATAAAAGAAACTCAGGGAGTGGGACTGCAGCACAAACTGGAACTTCAGCATCCATACTGCCACTGCTCACTTGGAGCTCACAAGTACTTGCGCATTCACCCCCGGCTAAGGCCCACCTCACCCTGCATGTGCTTTCCCATATAACCCTCAGATCACATTTTCTGTGAATACTAGTTGCTTTCCATAGGTGCCAAACCCACAAACTAGTGAGAATGACATTTCCTTTGCCTCAACAGTGAAAAAAGAAAGACTTTTTCTTGGATATGTTCTTCCAATGAAAATCACCTTCTGTTTTCCAAGAAGGGTGAACTGGCTTAGAGGTTTCAGAGAACAAATTGGAGAGGGAGGGAATGGATCCCCACTGAACTCTAAAGCAAAATCTCAATCTTTCCATCTTAGATCAAAGGCTAAAACTTGGGCACCTCAAATCTGCAGGTGGAAGGTGTTTAGTGTGGAGGGAGACAGCTCCATTTCTGACAATGCTAGGAAAGCATTATGAAAAAAAGAACCCCCAACCCAGCCCCCAAATATTAAGTTGACACACGTTTCTGGGACGTGGTCTGAATCCTCAAACCTTGGCAGGTCTATAGACACATGATTCTGCTGAACAGGGCTTTCCGGAATTGTCATCGATGACAGATTACACTGCCCATCCACAAGGGTCCAGGGCTAGCTCAGGCCATCCATTATGGGTTAAAAGCTATTCCGGCAGGCATCCAGTCACAGTGGTAAGGAGGTTACCCAGACAAGGAGTCCTACAGCTTTAAGAAACACTCTGGGCATCTACAAGTTTTCAGAATGCAAACTATGTCAGCTCTGAAAACAAGAGGCACTGCATCATTATGGCAGGAGAAACAAAGCCAGCCCCCCTTCTCAAACAGACAAAAAAAAGATTGTTTTAATAGGAGAGAAGCATCAGTCATTGATGCTTATTTCATTCGCACTTTCTATCCAACCCCATCCATCTTCAGAGTGAAGAGATGACAGAGCACAGTTACAGCTCTCCCTTTTGGCCCCCACCTATCTTGTTCTACTATACCCAAAACACTGGGGCCTACCAACCCACCCTTTCCAGTCTGCAAGAACAGCCCTATGGGTGGCCTTTCTATCTTGTGGGCTTTCCAAAGCTCAGGTACACCTAAGTACCAGCCTTTATCATGATACTGTAAGAAGACTTCTCATTAGGTTAGCATGACTGGTCAGAACCATTGCCAACCATCTTTAAGCACCACTACTCTGTTGCTGATGGCGGACCACATTTTACACAGGAAGCAATAGAAGGTATGAGGCAGCAGGAAAAAGTCAACAAACTGGACTAACAACCTAGAAAGGAAAACATTTCATTTTACTTCGACAATGCTGGCCACATTATCCATACACAAAGTTCTCCAGGCAGGCAGTCTCTGCATCAGTGCACCTGCTTAGCATGGGTTTGACGAGTCATCTTTTCGCTGTGTCTGCAGAAGTCAATGGCTACACAATGGATCACATCACTTGAGGGTCACTTGAGTCCCTCTACTGTGTGGATCCCTCTTCCCACCCCCTGCCTTCCCTTCTACCACAAAACCTTTACTCCACCATAGCTAAGGATCTCAGATAGCTAAATAAAAGAGGTGGCCTCAAACACAGGGAAAAGCCCTTAGGTCTCCAGTGTGAATCACCAATGCCAAAGCCCCTCCCCTCCCCTTTTCCTTAAGACCTGATGGTCTTCAGTCACACATCTTAAAAGAAAAACAAAAAACAAAAACACAAAGACTTACTTGTCTCAAGTCGATGAAGGCCAACTGCAGCGTGTCCTCCTGGAACCCAGGCACCGGGCCGGATCTGGCAAACTCTGTGGGAAAGAAAAGAGGATAAAAAGCGCCTTTAACTAACCATGGACAGGGAGATTGGCAGACGGATGACAGGGAAGACAAGAGAGGCTGGGGGAGAGGAGGACTGAGCTTCTAAGGAGTCATGTCTCTCTCCCTTCAGCTTCTTTGTTGGCCCTTCAAAATTCGTGTCATCAAAACACCATTAATTCCAGCATCCTGACAGCAAGGAAACTGTACTAATTCGACCTGAAATTTATTCCCATGAGCCGCGCTGGGCTTCAGAGTATTTGTTTTGTGAATGGACAAACAACTTGCAAAGGAGGAAAGGAGGGGGGGGAAGAAAAAAGTTTTTCCTCTCAACACAATAAAATCTTCAGCTGAGAAACTCTTTTCAGTTCCGAAAGCTATTTATATTTCAGATCGCTGAAGGAATTTTCTAATTTCACGCTTGTCACCTCATTCCCTAAGCATTTATCAAAAATATTCCCTGCCACATCATTAATTATTCCCTCACTGATTATTTGTATTATCTCATGAGTGCCAACCTCCTACACAACACACACGCATGCACACCACTAGCAGCAGCAGTAGCTGCTGCTGCCCTGATCAGAGTGTGGCTTAAAAAAGCAGAGAAGTACTGGCAGATACGAAGATGCCCACCTGGATGAAGCTTACTGCAAATGTTAAGGACATTTGCATATGCTTGTCCTTCCACTGTAGGCTTTGCCTGTGACTTCATTTTCATGCTACTTTACAAATTCCATCTTCTCTTCCCTCCACCTGTTTCCTCCCAGGCTTAAGAGGCCCACATGGATGCTATTTGCAGTTACAGTAGCACCTTGAGACCATGATCCATTATAATTCTGGCCTCTATGTCATTAACAAGAAAGAAATGACACAGGGCTACAGGGACAAATGCTAGTACTAGAATGTCAAGTTTTATTGTCTCTGAGCTCTGCTTATTAGGAAATCAAAAGGTCTGAAGCTCCCTCCACACTGACAAACACATAGCACAGTCAAGATCTGATAGTTATATATCTTCAATTCTTCTTGTAAAGTCAAAGCATGATGGACATTTTATATCTATCTACTAATTACATTAAAAGCAGCTCAAGTACTTAAAAAAACATTGAAAGAAGTGTTTTCCTTTCAAATGCATACTCCCCAAGTTGAAATTTAAGAACCCATAGAACTGGTATAATCTTTTTCTTTTTCCTATCTAGCTAGAAAAGTGGATGACTTTCTACACAAGATAAATTCAAAAGATGATGTATGAACAATCGCTGCTCGCTTGCCTATGTCCCTCCCTTTCCAGTCATTTTGAAACCAAAACAGATTTATAAAAAAAAAATCCTTGTCTCAGTTTTAAAAAATGCCAATAACTTAGACTGTAGAGACAAAGGAACATTATATGAAAGGATTATAAATCAACACATCTAAATATAGTGCAAATGTGCTATATATCTACCTATAATATACTCTTATTGTAGACATTTCAAATAAAAAGGATGCATAAGAAAAGAGATCAACTCTAAACACAGTCAGCCTTAGTAAAGTTAGTTTGCTTTGAGAAGAAAACTCACATGCCACTTAGAAACCACCATTATCCAAAGGAGGACTAAGAAACCCAAGTTTCAAAAGAATAAAGTTCTAAAACTGTGCAAACATTTGGTGATAAGCATGCTAATGAAAAGCTTGACACAGCATATGCTGTATAGCAACAGTGATGTGCAGTAAGCAATAGAAAGAATCATATCTGGTAATGTGATGTGCAGGAACTGTGCATCCCAAACATACAACTGCCTCACATGATACTCTTGTTGAAAGAAGTTCTTTGAATTATAGTTACAGCCTCTCTTCCCAACAGACTTGTTCAGTGTTCAGTTTGCACACACTTCCTCCAAGGTTGACAGATTACCTCGAATAGTCCTGTATCATTCAAGCCAGTGTTGCCTCATTTAAAGCATTTCAAGTTCTCTCTATCAGGAGGAGCCCTGGTTGAGTGAAAATGCTCAGCCATTGAGATGTTCTGTTGTCCTATCTATGTCCAGCTCAACAGAATTCCCCATGTACACAGTGGGAGGCTTGGGAGCTACGTCTGCATTCATGCCACTCCTCACTGAATATGCTCCCTGGCTGATAGATCAATCAACTCAGGAGTCTGGATGTGCTATATGCTGAACTCTCAGTCACTGTACCAACCTGATTTTTATGACATATCAAATCCTCAGGTTCCCAAAAGACATGGTAGCCTTTGATTTACCTTTTTATAAAGAGAACCAGATAATGGTAATTATGCCAGGTGCAACAAAGTGAAGAGATTAATCTCTACAAATCTTATGGAAATGTCTAATTATTATAAATTCAACTTCATATTTGTAGTTTTTCTCTTTGCTTCACATATAAAATTCTTTTTTTCAGTACTGGACATCATACCTAAGGCCTTGTGCATGCTAGACAAGTACTCTTTTACTGAACTACATTTCTATAATACTTATAATACAATCCCAT
This sequence comes from Peromyscus attwateri, assembly GCA_902168425.1. NCBI lineage: Eukaryota > Metazoa > Chordata > Mammalia > Rodentia > Cricetidae > Peromyscus > Peromyscus attwateri. The sequence goes on along the minus strand of CABHPP010130698.1, from coordinate 13,116 downwards.
GAAGATAGTACATTCCTTAGAGATAAAGACCTTATCACAAAGCTTATTATTCAAAATAGTAGACATTTAAAAATATTATGTTTCAATTAAACAAGTTATATAAAAATTAAGATTCACTAGACACATAGACTCATAACTGGTAACAAAAGTCTCTGGGTTGTTACAGGTAAGGTATCAATTTGCAGGCTTATAAACTAATGAGTTCTCTAAAATCACAGGCACAATGGGATTTTAGGGGACAGTACTTGGGGTCATAAAAATCAGAACTGGAGCTCCACTTCTCCACTTACTAAGTCCCGAGTTCAACAAATTACTTAACCTGTTTATGTCTTTCAAAATCATTAAATCAAAAACTAGAATAGCAGATCATGTCTTATAATGTGGTGATAAAGATTAAGCCAAGTCACACATATAAAGCAGCTGGCAGAGTAGCAAGTATATCATAACTGATTATCCTTATAATTATTTTTATGCGTATGTGAATATGCATTTCTTCACTAGGAAAGGTTCATAGCTTTTACTGAATTCTCTTTTACTGAGGTTTGGTGACCCAGTGTCAAGAAACATTGTCCTATGCCTATGACAAAACACAAAAAGAAACAGAGCTGAACCAGGGATGATTCAGTGAGTAGACATTTAAAAAGAAAAATTATAGGCAGATACTTAATTATTTTGTTTTAGGGGAGTTAATATGACAAGAAATTTTCATTTTCATTATTACAACACAGAAATTTTCATTTTATTATTAGAAAAATTATTTATTTATAATTATTATTTATTTATTTATTTATAATTTATAAAAATTTATTATTAGAAAAAATTAAAGACATAAAATAAAATTTCTGTAACTGTGATTTAATATAGTCTCAGAAATACGACCTCCTAGAGTAAGAATCTTATAAATACATGAAAAACTAGTAAGAACTGTGACTATTTTAAAGAACAAAATAAGAATTCATGCAGAGTCTGATTTCAACTATGTAAAATATAATATACATGGGAGTTATGCTAATAAGCACCTACCTCACAATTTTACCCAAGGCTGCTACAGAGAGTAGAGTGATTTCTCCTTTGTATTTTATAAACTCTCATAACCCAAGAAGAGAAAATTCAAGAATGCAGGCATGGTGACATAAAACAGCACTGATCAGCAGTACTTTTTCTGGCGATAAGAGACACAGCAGGACAGGCTGACATGCATAAAGTCTCAAACACTGACAGGTGAGAAGGAAAGCTGATGTGTGGACAAGCCAGTCTCATATGTAACATAAGGCCCCTAGAGCCACGGACTTCTGACATCATGAATCACAGCCAAATGGAAGCAGCAGACACAACCATGGACTAGTCCTTGCTCTGGACAATAGGTTTTCAGTCTCTCAGTGGCCCATGTCAGCATGAAAGTGTCCACAGCCTGGAGTTCTGCAGGGCAGCCTCAGCACCATCCAGGACATCAAAAAGCCTGCTTCATTTCACACAGAACCAAATCCTCCCTTTCACTAGTTCCTGCTGCTTAGGAAATTCTTGTGAATTGGCATTTGCTTGCAAGGTAACTTATACTAGTTGTAAGCAGCATCAGCGCATTCCATGGAGTACACTCTCTCTGCTCTGAACTGTCAAGAAGGACTCACTGACTGTAATATGGTACCACGTCCTAACTCTGAGATTCAATTAGGAAATTCAAAAAAATGTTTCAATGAGGAAACTGCTAACTAATTGAAGGCTGTGTAGGAGATGTTAAAAGGTGGCTCACAAAGTTACAGCAAAGAAGGCACATAGGCAGAGAAGATTCCTGAGAGAAAAAAAATCACACTATCCAACAACCTCTGACATTCTTAAGGCACAACTCTTTGAGATTTGGTCATCATTTTAAGAAATCTTAATTTGCAAAATATCCTATAAATTTTAAACTCAAATAATGTTCAAGGTCTAATAAAGTTACCAAAGGGTAAAAGAAAGAAGTTTCACTAATTTCAATTTTTTTTTTCTAGGTTTCTTTTCAGGTTGACGTTAACACTAATAAAGTCCATTACTTCGTGGGAAAAGAAAACAAATGTTCCAAATTTTATCTGGTATATTCACAACGGGCTGAAGAAAAAAATACTTTAATATAAAGTGTGGTGAATACTGAGGATGCAGTAGGTAAATAAAGTGCTTGCCTTATTATAAACATGAGGATCTGAGTTTGATCCCACAAGCCAGGTGAAAAGAAAACAAACAAAAAAGCTAGGTATGATGGTGCATTCTTATAATCCAGGAGCTGGGGAGTTGGATCCCTGAGGCTTGGCATATCTATTGTTAAGTTCCAGGTGACAGGGCAGCAGTAAAGGCTCCTCAAGGGAAAACTATTTCCTTCTTGCCAAGAGGATGAAATCTCTGGCTAGGGAGGACACCTCACATTCCAGTTGAGCAGGGTTAAGGACCATCCCTCAGGAAGGCAGGCTCACTTTAAAATGTACTAAAGAAATAGGCAGAATAATTATCCTTTAAAGAAATGATGTACTTTCCTTGCCAGGTTTCAACCCCTAGTAGCCTACAGGACCACAGTCATGTGGCTTTGTAAGTCTTCTGAAATTCTGAAATATTCAGAAAACTATTTTTCCTTTTCTATTTTTTAAAGCATGCTCTCTCTAAAGCCTTGGGCTTTGCTCTTTCTCTAAAGTTCTCCCCCTTTATGTGGCTGACATGCAGGCAGGCTTCACTCCAATGGCAAGGCCTTTATTGTTGCCCATCTCTTCTTCATTCTCCTCCTCTGAGCAGGTGCCAAGATTCACAGCTTACTGGCCTGGGATTTTTCCATTTTTTTTATTAAGAAATTTTTTATTCATTTTACATACCAACCACAGATCCCCCACTCTTCCCTCTTCCCGCCCCCCCCCCCCCACCAGCCTTTCTCCCTAACATATACCCTATTCCCTCCTCTGAAAGGTAAGGTCTCTCATGGGGAGTCAGCAGAGCCTGGTACATTCAGTTGAGGCAAGTCCAAGTCCCTCCCCCTGCATCAAGGCTATGCAAGGTGTCCCACCATAGGTAATGGCCTCCAAAAAGTCAGCTCATGCACCAGGGATGAATCCTGATTGTGCTGCCAGGGGTTCCCTTAAGCAGATCAAGCTACACAACTGTCTCACTTATTCAGAGGGCCTAGTCCAGTCCCATGAAGGCTCCACAGGTGTTGCATTGCCCTAGGAAAGGGAAATAGATGAGATTTCCATAAGTAAACTGGGGAGTGAGGGGAGGCAATAGAGAGTAAGGGAAGGGGGATGAGAACATACGGGAACGGGATGGTCAAGCTGGAACAGGGATGGAGTGGAAGAGCAATGAAAGAGATACCTTGATAGAGGGAGACATCATGGAGATAGGGTTTTTCCATTCTTAAATTCTTTTATTAATGAGAGGTAATCTAATTTCCCTGATATCACATCTGGTGACTACAAGGGGATACCCCAAAATTTCCAATAACACAGGCCAAGGAAAAACCTGGCCTAAACAAACAAGGGGGACAGTACCTAAGGAAAGACTTGGTCTAAATAACAAGGGGGACAGTACCTAAGGAAAGACTTGGTCTAAATAAACAAGGGGGACAGGACCTAAGGAAAGACTTGGTCTAAATAAACAAGGGGGACAGTACCTAAGGAAAGACTTGATCTAAATAAACAAGGGGGACAGGACCCACAGTTGACTGCTGACTTCAATAGGGATATGCACATGAGTAAATATGCACAGCTGCACACAAAATCCCCACAGAAAATGAAATTCAAATGAAGCAATAGAACTAGAGTTAGAAGGAATTTAAGAAGTCAAAACAACAGCAGTCTGTAATCTCTATTTATAAACAGATCATTAAAGAAAATCCATCCCCCCCCAACCCATTGCCAACACCACGGTACAAAATGTGGAACTGGGCTCATCTTAAGTGATCCTGGTACATTTTAGGATATTGGAGTTCTTTCAGGCTTATCAGTATTAAAAAATGATGCATCATTTTATAGATGAGTAATATCTACCATGTACTTCCTTTGTAAACTTATTTTAAATCAGCATATGAGGTATCAGATACCATCACAGCAATCTCAAACCGTGTGCCTTAGTGACACTCCTCCCTGCTTCCCTATTTCTCCCTGTAACTCTCCCCTAGTCTCCATTCTGCTTTCATGTCTCATGTGTCCTTTTGCCCTGCCTCATTCCTCAGTGCCTCTTTCTGCTTTCTCATTGTCTCTGAAAAGAGTGTTATTAAATAAGCCCACCTGGTGACCACAAGAATCCTAGCTGTGAACCCCACTGTGAACCACATAGCCAGCTCCAGCCCACTCAATCAGTTCCCTAGTGGCATGCTTTCTTCTCCTTGTGTGTGTGTACACAAATGTGGGTTAAGCTAAAAAAGCTAGACAGGATATTCAGAAATTGATCTAAAGCAAGTCTGGAAAACTCAACATAAAACTGATTCTTCACAACTGTCCATAAAACAAGAACAGTTATTATTTTATTAAGAATTTTTTTTTTTCGAGACAGGGTTTCTCTGTGTAGCTTTGGCACCTTTCCTGGAACTCATTCTGTAGTCCAAGCTGGCCTCAAATTCACAGATTCCTCTGCCTCTGCCTCCCGAGTGCTGGGATTGGGATTAAAGGCGTGCGCCGCCGCCGCCGCCGCCGCCGCCGCCGCCACCACCACCACCGCCACCACCACCCGGCATTAAGAAATTTTTTATTCATTTTACATATCAATCACAGATCCCTTTCTTCCTTGTCCCGCCCCTCCAGGCTTCCCCCAACTCACCCTCCATTCCCTCCTACAAGAGGGTAAGGCCTCCCATGGGGAGTCAGCAGAGCCTGGGACATTCAGTAGAGACAGGTCCAAGCCCCTCCCCCTGCATCAAGGCTGTGCAAGGTGTCCCACCATAGGTAGTGGGCTCCAAAAAAGCCAGCTTATGCACCAGAGATGGATCCCGATCCTACTTTCAGGGGTTCCCTTAAGCAGATCATGCTACACAATTGTCTCACTTATTCAGAGGGCCTAGTCCAGTCCCATGCAGGCTCCACAGCTGTTGATCTAAATTTCATGAGTTTCCACTAGTTTGGTTTGGTTTTCTCTGTAGGTTTCCCCATCATGATGAGCAATGGGAACAATGCATTTCTAAAAATCAAAATCAATAGCATCCAACAAATGAATGGAACAGAAACTATGAGAAGAGAATCGAATTTGTTTGGACAAGAGGGAAGTTAAAAGACAAACTACAGAAAGGCCTCTAGGCTGCATCAGCACACCACTGTTCCAGGGAGCATCAAGCTCAGACAACAGGCAAAAACCCTCTTGCTTGACTGGCTTAAGGATTATGATTTAGGCCAGTGCTAATAAGATTCTCAGCACCACACAGAATAAAGTGTGTTGGTGCTTGTTTGCATCTTAAGATCATGTCAGGTCACAAGTGTTTTTTGGGGATTGAAAAAAATAGAAGCTGTTGTTGCTGCATTAACATAATGGTTTCCTGGTATCTGGCTCCCTGGAGCAGTAGATAAGGGGAGTGTTAGACTAGAGTATGGCTCTGGGGAAGCCAGGCCCTCTTGCATCACTTCAAGGTGGCTCCAGGAGGCTAATTGCAGAAGAGCTGATGGACTCCCTGGGGAATCCACTTCAGGTCCTGTTGGTCAGAAGGAAGGGGGCCAGAACGTAAAGGGAGCTCTATGGAAGAATCATGTCAAGAAGAAACAAAAGGAGGGGGAAAAAGGAAGGAGAAGGCTCCCAGAGACTTGGCTCATTAGATCTCTCACTTCAAGGGTGGGTGGGATAAGACCACTGTGCTCACAGTAACCAACGCAATATTGTACACCTGAAATGTGTACATGTATGTGTTTTACCACACTGGGAATTAATGAATAGAAAACAACACAAAGGAAAGACTTAAATAAAATGTCCAAAAACCATATCTTATACTTAAACATGTAATAAAGCATTAACTCAATAGTAGTAGTAATACTGGATACAGTCATACACAGAATAGACACCTCATAAAGAAACTCATCAACCTGACGATGGTAGGATAGGTAGTTTTCCACTTGTATCCACACAGTAAGTACACAGCCATCTATGGATAGAAGTGCTTCTGTGAGAGAACTGGGATTCACAACGAATGTGGTGAAGGCCTGGGAGAGCCCACAAATGAGCAGGGTCCACTAAGAGGACAGAACTGTGTGTCAGAGACAAATTTACCAGCATTGTTTCCAGCTCTAGACCTAGAAATAGCCCCAAACTCCTATGGATGTGACTCTAGACTGTCTAGACTTTGGAATAGATTCTCCTGCCAAAACATGAACCAGAGGAACATGGCTCATACAACCATGTATGTCTTGGGTGATGCGACTGCTGATCTTATTCTTGTGTGTGGTTCTGGAGCCACACCTGACAGTTAACTCTAGTCTTCTCATTAATGGCCTGAAGCAGTCATACTCAAAATTCAGCCCACAGAGAAATGGGGAGTTTGGGAATGTAGGATGGGAAACAGTGATATAGAATGTGGGGCAGGCATGGTGAGCACAGTACTACAGCAGACCCTGTAGAAGCTCTGGCAAGGAGAGCAGACCCTCTTAGCTACTGGTAAAGAGCAGACCCAACTACAAATACAACCAGAAGAAGCCGTGGTCAGTTAAAGACTTTGGTGGTGGAGGTGAACCCTGAAGCAAGTTTGTGGCTGGGTCACAGTCAGAGGCTAGGACTGACAACTCAGAGACTCAGTCATTAACTTAGGAGGAGCCATCAACACACCTAGGATAGGCTTGCCACCTAGACTCTGAAACATATCAGTTAAGGCCACACGGTGACCAAAAGGATCTAAATCTCCGGCTATGAACCCCAATGTGAATTATGCAGCCAGCTCCAGCCCACTCAATCACTTCCCTAGCTGTATGCCTTCTTCTCCCACAAAAACAGAAGCTGAAGGTTCCTCCCCCATACTATGGTATGTAGAGTTGTGACTTTCCAACAAATGACTGAAATGATGGAGAGTAGCTCATTGAAGAGTGCATACTTAGTACCCACAAGGCCCTGAACTCAATCCCCTGTGTCTAAAGAAATACATAAAGGGTAACTGCTGAGTCATATTATGCCCTTATGAATGAGATTAGGTACACTTGCAAAAGAGCCTGAGAAACTGTCCTGCTTTCTTCAACATGAGAACAGGATTCCTCCCTCCAGAGCATGAAGAAGCAGGGTGCCACCTCCAAAGCAGAGGGTAGCCCCACCAGACAACCCACCCCGCTGTTCTCTCAATCCTGGACTTCTCAGACTCCAGAACTGTGAAAAATAAATTTCTTTTTTTTTTGTAATTTACCAGTCTCGGGTATATTGTTATAGTAGCACAAATAGAAAGACTTATCAGTCTGAAAAAGTCTGTAGAGACCAAAAGTAAACTATGCTCCTTCAAGTACAGATATCAATACAGAGCTACCCAGATAACAAAAGAGACAAATGCACACTATCAAAGGAAACAAAAACATTGTTCATAACTGCTCCAAACAATGGAGGTCTTCAAACTGCCTGAAGTAGAATAGAAAACAATCATCTTTAAAAAGCTCAACGGTAGGCAGAAAACACAGATAGAAAATTAAACAGAATTAGGAAAACAATACACCAGGAAAATGAGAAATTTAATAAAGAAATTGAAAACATAGAGGGAACCAAAAAGAACTAAATAAGAGGGTGGAGACTGTAGAATAGGACAGAAATGAAAAATTCAATAAAGTATCATTTGCAGGAGTAAACAGGAAGGTGAAACATTTAAAACTGGCCAGATAGAATGCTAGAAAGAAAAAAAAATAAGAAAAATGAACAAAGTATAAGAGTCACAAAGAAGAAGGGAAAATTGTCAGAAAGCTTAAATAAATACTGTCCAAAAACTCCTAAATATTGGGAAGCATGTGGGTATCCAGAAACCATGGAACGAAAACCCTATATCTTAGACCAGCTCAAGAGGAGGATTAAAAGCCAAGGTCAAAGACTGAAGAGATGGCTTAGTGGTTAAAAGCACTGGCTGCTCTTTCAGAGGACCTGAGTTCTATTCCCAGAACCTACATGGCAGTTCACAACTGTCTGTAACTTCCATTCCAGAGGATATGATGACCTTTCCTGTCCTCCACAGGCATTGCATACAGATAGTACACAGACGTACATGCCGGGAAAACACCCATGTATATGAAATAATTTTTAAATGTAAATTAAAAAAAGGCAAGATCAGATTTGAGAGGCTGGTCACACAAAAGGCAATGCCTGTAGCCATATTGGACTTTTTCAACAAAACCCTTACAAGCCAAGAGTAAGTAGGGTGATAAACTCATTGTGCTCAAAGGGAAAACAAAAGAGAAAACAAACAAACAAACCTCACCAACCAAGAGTCCAAAACCTCACAAAGGTGTTCTTCAAAAATAAAAGGGGAGCTGAGCGGCACGCCGCTGAGGCAGGTGGGAGCGGAGCGGCTGGCGGCGGCTGAAGCACAGTTGTAATAAAGACCAGAAACTGAGCTATTACCCGCCGAAGAGTTAGTGAAAACAAGATCTTAATCAAGAGCTTGGAACAGGGACGCCTTTAATCCCAACACCCAGAGAAGGAGCCATCTCTGTGAGACGGAACCAGAACAGATCTGAACACTCTGTCTGAGGCCAACCCAGGGCCCAGCTGCTGATCCTGCGAAACCCAACAACTTAGAGGTGCTGGTGAGACTACCCTGCTCAGCTGAAATCCATCCGGGAAAGGATTCAGAATCCTACAGTCTGAAGTCTGAGGAAACAAGATCAGCTGAGGAGTCAACGAAAGAGCAAAACGTAACCCGAGAACACAGAAGAAGGCACCACCCAACTACCGAACCAGATCACCAGAATCGTAAGTATACACTTCACCGACTGAGAACAGGGGTGGTCATCTTGCTCTGGGAACCAGATATTTAGTTTCTCATTTCCTGGGGCTTGAAGTCTCTCATTTCTGAGGCTTGGAGGTGTAAGCCTGAAGGGTTAGGGTCTTACACCATCTGCACTGAGTAGAGAAAGAGATGAGTAGACGCCAGCGGAAAAATACAGGCAACAACATAAAGACCTATATGACAACACCAGAACCTACCGACCCTACAATTGCAAGTCCTGAATATACCAAGGCAGAAGAAACAGAAGAAATCAATCCTAAAAATGACTTTAAGAAGATGATAGAGGCCCTTAAAGAGGAAATAAAAAATACCCTTAAAGAGGAAATAAAAAATTCCCTTAAAGAGGAAATGAAAATCTCCATTAAAGAGGAAATAAAAAATTCCCTTAAAGAGGAAATGAAAAACTCCATTAAAGAGGAAATAAAAAATTCCCTTAAAGAGGAAATGAAAAACTCCATTAAAGAAGAAATGAAAAACTTCCTTAAAGAGGAAATAAAAAACTCCCTTAAAAAAATGGAAGAAAAAACAAACAAAAAATTGGAAGAAATCAAAGAAAGCCAAGAAAAAATAATTAAACAGATGAAAGAAACATTTCAAGATCTGAAAAGAGAAATTGAGACAACAAAGAAAACACAAGCTGAGGGAATGCAGGAAATAGAAATCCTGACTAAACGAACAGGAACTACAGAAACAAGCATAACCAACCGAATACAAGAGATGGAACAGAGAATCTCTGACACTGAAGACACAATAGTGAAAATAGATTCGTCAGTCAAAGAAAACACTAAAGACAAAAAAGTCGTAACACAAAACGTCCAAGAAATCTGGGACACCATGAAAAGACCAAACCTAAGAATAATAGGGATAGAAGAAGGAGAAGAATACCAACTCAAAGGCACAGAAAATATATTCAACAAAATCATAGAAGAAAACTTTCCTAACCTAAAGAAAGAAATACCTATGAAGATACAAGAAGCTTACAGAACACCAAATAGGCTGGATCCAAAAAGAAAGTCCTCTCGCCACATAATAATCAAAACATTAAACATACAGATCAAAGAAAAAATATTAAGAGCTGCAAAAGAGAAAGACCAAGTAACATATAAAGGCAAACCCATCAGAATAACACCAGATTTCTCAATAGAGACTATGAAAGCTAGAAGGTCCTGGACAAATGTTATGCAGACACTAAGAGACCACGGATGCCAACCCAGACTATTATACCAGCAAAACTCTCAATCACCATAGGCGGAGTAAACAAAATATTCCATGATAAAACCAGATTTAATCAATACCTATCCACAAACCCAACCCTACAGAAAGCACTAGAAGGAAAATTCCAACCCAAAGAAACTAAACACACCCATGAAAACTCAGGAAATAGATAAACCCACACCAACAAACACCAAAGAAGGACAACATAACACGACCACAAAAAATAACAGGAAATAACAATCACTGGTCATTAATATCCATCAATATCAATGGTCTCAACTCACCTATAAAAAGACACAGACTAACAGAATGGATAAGAAAACAGGATCCATCCATCTGCTGCATACAAGAAACACACCTTAACCTCAAAGACAGACACTACCTCAGAGTAAAGGGCTGGGAAAAGGCTTTCCAAGCAAATGGACCTAAGAAACAAGCTGGTGTAGCAATCCTAATATCTAATAAAATAGACTTCAAACTAAAATCAATCGAAAGAGATCAGGATGAACATTACATATTTATCACAGGAAAAATCCACCAAGATGAAGTCTCAATTCTGAACATTTATGCCCCAAATACAAAGGCACCCACATTCATAAAAGAAACACTACTAAAGCTTAAAACGCACATCAAACCCCACACATTAGTAGTGGGAGATTTCAACACACCACTCTCACCAAAAGACAGATCTACCAGACTGAAACTTAACAAAGAAATAAAAGACCTAACAGATGTTATGTCTCAAATGGACTTAATAGATATCTACAGAACATTCCACCCTAACACAAAAGAATATACCTTCTTCTCAGCACCCCATGGAACCTTCTCAAAAATTGACCACATGCTTGGTCACAAAACAAATCTCAACAGATACAAAAAAATTGGAATAACCTCCTGTATCTTATCGGACCACCATGCTCTAAAGTTAGACTTCAACAACAACAAAAATTATAGAAAACCTACAAACTCATGGAAACTGAATAATACCCACCTGAAACATCAATGGGTCAAGGAAGAAATAAAGAAAGAAATTAAAGATTTCCTAGAATTCAATGAAAATGAAAGAACAACATACCCAAACCTATGGGACACTATGAAAGCAGTGCTAAGAGGAAAATTCATAGCTCTAAATGCACACATAAAGAAGATGGAGCAATCCCATATCAATGAATTTAACAGCACAACTGAAAGCTCTAGAACAAAAAGAAACAAACTCACCCAGGAGAAACAGACGCCAGGAAATAGTCAAACTGAGGGCTGAAATCAACGAAATAGAAAACAAGAGAACAATACAAAAAATCAATGAAACAAAGAGTTGGTTCTTTGAAAAAATCAACAAGATAGACAAACCTCTAGCCAAATTAACCAAAAAGCAAAGAGAGAACATCCAAATTAACAAAATCAGAAATGAAAAGGGAGACATAACAACAGACAATGAGGAAATCCAGAGAATCATCAGATCATACTTCAAAAACTTGTACTCCACAAAAATGGAAAATCTGGAAGAAATGGACAATTTTCTGGATAAATACCACATACCAAAATTAAATCAAGACCAAATAAACCACTTAAATAGACCAATAACCCCTAAAGAAATAGAAAAAGTCATCAAAAGTCTCCCAACCAAAAAAAGCCCAGGACCAGACGGTTTCAGTGCAGAATTCTACCGGACTTTCAAAGAAGAACTAATACCTATACTCTTCAAATTATTCCACACAATAGAAACAGAAGGAACACTACCAAACTCTTTTTATGAGGCTACAATTACCCTGTTACCCAAACCACAAAAAGATGCAACAAAGAAAGAGAATTACAGACCAATCTCCCTCATGAATATTGATGCAAAAATACTCAACAAAATATTGGCAAACCGAATCCAAGAATACATCAAAAAAATTATCCATCACGACCAAGTAGGATTCATCCCAGGGATGCAAGGATGGTTCAACATACGAAAATCTGTCAATGTAATACACCATATAAACAAACTGAAAGAAAAAAACCACATGATCATCTCATTAGATGCTGAAAAAGCCTTTGACAAAATCCAACACCCCTTCATGATAAAAGTCTTAGAGAGATCAGGAATACAAGGAACAATCCTAAACATAATAAAGGCAATTTACAGCAAGCCAACAGCCAACATCAAATTAAACGGAGAGAAACTCAAAGCGATACCACTAAATTCAGGAACAAGACAAGGCTGTCCACTCTCCCCATATTTATTCAATATAGTACTAGAAGTTCTAGCTAGAGCAATAAGACAACAAAAGGAGATCAAAGGGATACAAACTGGAAAGGAAGAAGTCAAACTTTCACTATTTGCAGATGATATGATAGTATACATAAGTGACCCCAAAAATTCAACCAGGGAACTCCTACAGCTGATAAACTCCTTCAGTAAAGTATCAGGATACAAGATCAACTCAAAAAAATCAGTAGCCCTCCTATACACAAATGATAAAAGGGCTGAGAAAGAAGTCAGAGAAACATCACCATTTACAATAGCCACAAATAATATATAATACCTTGGGATAACACTAACTAAACAAGTGAAGGACCTTTTTGATAAGAACTTTAAATCTCTAAAGAAAGAAATTGAAGAGGATATCAGGAAATGGAAGGACATCCCATGCTCATGGATAGGTAGGATTAACATAGTAAAAATGGCAATCCTACCAAAAGCAATCTACAGATTCAATGCAATCCCCATCAAAATCCCGACACAATTCTTCACAGACTTGGAAAGAAAAATACTCAACTTCATATGGAAAAACAAAAGACCCAGGATAGAAAAAAAAATCCTATATGATAAGGCAACCTCTGGAGGCATCACCATCCCTGACCTCAAGCTCTACTATAGAGCTATAGTAATAAAAACAGCTTGGTACTGGTATAAAAACCGACCTACGGACCAATGGAATCGAATTGAAGACCCTGACATTAATCCATGCACATACGAACACCTGATTTTTGACAAAGAAGCCAAAACTATACAATGG